>VWZP01004408.1:310447-385613 GCA_013396995.1 Dicaeum eximium | reverse complement strand
AAAAAAAAAAAAAAAGGAAAAAAAATCTCTATCCCCTTCTTCTCCTATAGTTTCCAAAGTGTCAGAGCATTTCTGGCATTTCTGGGATGGACTGATTCTGCTGATATCAAAAGTAATCAAAACCATGTCCTGGTTTGGTTTTTTTTTTTTTTTTTGGTCTTTTGGTGTTTCCAGGCCAATTTGGAAGCCACCTTTGAGTTCTCCTGACTGCTCCTAGGACTGAGTATATTGGATGGGGAAAACAACATAGGAATGGCTCCACTCCATGGAGTAGAGCAAAGCTGTAACTCAGGAATCATAGAATGGTTTGGGTTACAAGGGAATTTAAGATCATCTAGTTCCAGCCTGTCTGTCATGGGCTTGGTTCCTTCCTTTAAAGGAACCTTCCTTTGGAAACTTCCTCCTTTGCTGCATAAACTGGGAAAACCACTCTCAGTGACTTTCTGAAGTTGCCCTTGTTTGTGCAGAAAATAAACACACTAGAAATACAGTGTTGTAAGGCTCTGCTCTGTCTCACAAGAACTGCTCTGTGAATTCCTTCCTTCTCCCTTGTGCATCTTGCCACACAAGTTCCTTTGCCCGTACCAAGGGCTGATTTCTCCTGTGCCCCTTAATGCTGCTCAAACTACCATCCAGAGAGGTGCCCAGAGAAATTCTGACACGTCTTTTCACCAGATTTTTTGTTCACAGGACTGCCCCCCCCCTTGTGATTTAATAATAATATTAGTGTATTTATCTCTTTTAAAGCTGACATTGTGCTTTGGCAGTGCACACGCTGTGCAGAAGGGAGCAGTCCCTAGGCAGGCATTACATCCTGACAAGCACAGGAAGAACAGACTGCTCTCTATCGAGAGCTGGGGCATTTATAAATCATGGGAACCCGCATGAAATTAAACATCTGACCTCTATACAGTTCAGATACACAGTTTCCAGGCCCTGCCAATCCACCAAGATGGATTTCTGAGCTGCCACTCGAGTCCTTTGAAAGCAACCTCTTTGACAGTTAAAACGAATTGGCAGGAGAGGCATGTGGGGAGTGTGGCTCCCAGATTGATGAGGTATCTGACAGAGAGCAGGTTACACATGTGGGCTCCTTACAATGCCTTGCAACCCTGTGGCCAACTCACATTTCATGCCTTCAGCTTAGCAGGGCGCACAAGATTTGGAAAGTGGCTTTTTCATTTTGGAAACCCCCAAACTGAAGCCCTCATTATGCACATGTGGTGATGCAGGGATGGAAGCTTGACCTCCATAAGAACATGTCAAGAGAGAATGCAAGTTCCCCTTTTCCCCAGATAATCCCTGCCTCAATTTGCTGTCAATGCAAATTTTATCGACTGACTTCTAGGTGTCATTGACTCAATTAGACAAGGTGGTTTGGTTTGGCTTTTTTTGCTTTTTTTTTTCAAAACTTTTTTAAAAAATTAAATTAAATTTTATTTTAAAGTTAGGAAAATAACCAAAAACCATGAGTCCCTTCAGATTAAAATATTCTGAGCAGATTAAATAGGCAACAGGCAGAAATTGATGCACAGGAAGCTGAACACAAAGAAAAACTTCTTTACTGTTAAGTGACTCTGCACAGGAACATGTTGCCCAGAGAGGGTGTGGAGTCTTCCTCACTGGAGATATTAAAAACCCATCTAGACAATCCTGTGTCATGTGCTCTGGGATGACCCTGTTGGAGCAGGAGGTTGGGCAAATGTCCCATTGTGGTCCTGTAGTCTTGATATTTTGTGAGTTTCTTGGGTGCAAACTTGCTGAGTTTTTTTCTTCCTGTGGGAAAGTTCACTTTATCAGCACAGAATTCTATAAACATATCTCTGAGCTGTGTTTTTCAAGGACAGGCGGTGTTTGGCTGCCTCCCATATGGGGGATGTGGAGCCTTCTCTCTCTCAATCAATGATATGGACAATTGTTATCATTGAATTCTAAACATTCTGGCATTCTTGTGCTGAGCACGAAGAAGAAAGCATCTGAGCTCTGTATCTGGGCACATATAGCCCAATTCCTTCTGAACAACGGAGTCATTTTAATAAATCGTATCAAACCTTCTGATATTGGAGTCAAAGAGTCCTGATTCGCCATCAGACACAACAATAAGGTCCCTTCCAACCTTATGTATTCTGGAATTCTGTGAAAACTCATCTCTCAAAACTGGGCATTTGGGAATAAATCCACAACCGAAAGGGATGGAAGTTCTTGTGCCAGTCCTCCCTTCACACTTGGGTTGGCATGAGATTTTAGTTTGTCTTTTGAGACCTCCAAGGCATTTTCATTTTGACTCTGACATTTGTAAGATTTGGAGCAGTGTGCAACCACACCCCACAGGAAGAACAGGATCCAGCCCTGTCTCCTGTCATGTACCAACAATTTGAGTTTCTGTTAATGATTTGGATTCGTGAATTCTGTCCTGTCACATGTAGGAAATCAACAATTAGTGCTGTAAAGCTCTTTTGGGGTCAGAACAGAGCAAATGGTCTGCATGGCAACATGTCCCTGAAGCATTTGTTGTCCTGGGACTGTTCTCTCTTCAGCACAATTTCAGGGTAGCTCTGGTCATTTTCAAAGCCCTGCATGGGATCAGCTCAAGCTGCTTGAGTGACAACCTCAGCTTGAGTGTTCATATCCATGAAAAATGCAGCTGTCAACTTGAAGCGTACAGCTGCATGGAAAACAATTTTCCCCTCCCATGAAAATGTGAATATAAAAGCCCTTTTTCCTGTAAAAATGAAGACAAAAAGTCAGTCTAGGGTTATTTTCATGGGCTGAAAATTTCAAAATGATATTTCAGCACAGGTCATCTTGAACATTACCTTGTATTGATTTAGTTTTAACTTTTCCATTTTTGTTAATATTGCCCTTTCTAAAAATTTAACTGTACTAATGTTCTTTCTATGAGAGAGAGGAAAAAAAACAGCCTGAAAATATATTGCTATCTCTAGATGGAACTCAGACTTGTGTGGGACAGGGAAAAAGCTTTCCTGGCAAATTCCTAAGCTTGAACTCACTTCCAGAAGGGAGCAGGTCAACCACAGAGTTTGAAAGCTAAAGAGCAAATATCTCTTTTTCTCTAGTCACTGCTTTGGTGGGAGCTGAGGAATCTGGGGCAAAGATTTCCCCCTGTGTGTGCACAAGGTGTGATACAGCAGAGATGGGCACAGAGACATCCTCTGACTTTTCTTTTTCAAAATTGTGGCTTTTTTGGCTGAAAGAGAAACTAGAGGAACAATAGCAGAAGTAGAAGAGGAGAGCCCAAGGCCAAAGGAAATTCTGCTAGCTTAGAGTTTCACCCTGTACTTCCATACACATCTCTGAACTCTCAAGACATCAAGGTAGCACATTTATTACTCCCACATCCCACATGAAAAATGAGGCACGTGAGGAACATGTTTAGTCCCTACCATGTATGACTTGGATCAAGGAATGAGGCATTCCTACTGCAGGGACTTTTGTCCTGTGACTACTTTGCCAAAATTGTTCCAATATTTTTGGCCAAGAGCAGTAAGATCACCTATTTTTTTTTTTAATGCACTACTATCTTCCCCCTGCATGCAACAAATTTTCTCTCTCTTATGGGGTAATATCTTTTTTTCAGTAGTACATTCCTCATTTGCCTTTTTCCTCTCTTAGGACTTATTAATATGTTGACCCTGTGTTGGTCTTGGGTAGAGCTAGAGAAAATATTACTATGAGATAAGTAATTATCTGGAAATTTGCTCAAATTTAACATATGACTTTGCAGGCGTCTTCTTTATGTTCAAAAAAATCCTAAAGCTGCAAAATGAGAAATTAAGTTTTTAAAAAATGGAAAGATTTTTTTCTTAAAATCAGTCAATTCAAAAGCAACCTTCTTTCTTCTTTCTCTTTTTTTTTTTTTAATCAAAAAGAAGAAAAATTAGGATGTTGAAAAAATTCGGGAAAGGGAAAATAATCTAAACCAATTTTTTCACTAAAACCAGGAAAACTGCCTTGAACCTGAATAAATTTTTTTTTTTTCCCTAAAAAATGTTTTGCTTTCCTGGGAGGCATTTTTGGGTTTGAGTTAGGGTTTGGGTGTTTTTTATTCATTCCACTTAATAAACCTAATTATTTTGCTTGGCTTGACCCAAGCTATTTTGTTTTTCATCCTGATTTTTCCTAAATACATAATTTGTCTGGTTCTTAAGGTGGGTTTGTAGGAGGAAGAAAAAGAATGCCAGGTTGGCAACAGGGCCACATCAAATGTCTGTGCTGAGGCACCTACTTCATGTGGTCTTTTTTTTGGAACCCTCTTCTGCCCTGTCACGGGGACAAGTTGAAAGAAATAGTGACCACCAGCTTATTCTGAATGTCGCTGTGGTTTTGTGGATTTGGTGGGGTTTTTTTTGGTGCTGCAGTTCTCCATAATTTTTTCAGCAAATTTGTTGTAATATAAGGGAAATAGATACTTCTCCCCCGCCCTTCACTGTCAAATGTCCCCTTTACCTTATTATTGTTTCAAAGCTCTAAGCATAAAACTGAATTTTAATGTTTCCAAATGACCTTCAAAATTCAAGACAAGGCTGACTTCTGCTCGGGTGTAATATTCTGGATCATTAATTTCACTCGAGATATTCCAATTTGTAATTTCATTAAGTTTAAGAGCATAACCACACTTAATACTGTGTTTCTAAATATGATGGGCTGTAATCTCGAGCAGCACAAGTCAGCACAGCCTGAGTCACTCTGCTTCAGCACCCCACAGCACCCAGAGGGGCCCTGGGGGGACCACCTAGAGCAGAGGCCAGGCAGAGTTAGAGAATAAAGCAGGTATTTATTGAAAGGCCTTCAGAGGGTGCACCCTGGGCAGTGCAGGAGCCTTGCAGAGGCTACACCCAAGCTGGATGATGGTCATGGGTTTTTCAGACAGATATAAATTTGGTCTATTTGCATATCAGGGGTTAATTAGGCTTTAGGTAATGAAGTCACATTCCCCCAGTTTGCTCCTCCCAATTCACTTTTGTTTGTACTTTTCTGGCCTGAGGCTGAGATGATGGCCTTGGTTCCCATCTGGAAAAGAATTGTTTTGTCTGACCAAACTGTGAAGAGACCTTCCCAACGCTCTGTTACGGAGTTCAGAGTTATACACTAGTGCAGTGCAGGATCTGAAAATTATAAAAGCTAAACCTTGAGGCATCACCAGGACTGTGAGGGTAGAATCTTCCTCTGCATTTGGTTTCAGCCACTGTTGATACCCCCAGATAATCCCTGCCACGACACACGTTAAACATCTCTTAACAGCTGATTAAAATATTTTTGGTAGGAAAGAATAGATGGTCTAGTGGATGGCATGCTATGATTACCTTTATTTCCAGAACTGATTTGCAGAGCCCTGGCCACATGGAACTTCACAGATGATGAGAAGATCCAGTGACACCACATTTTGTACCACTGGTGTGCATGGCCATGCAATGATTGCCTGGGCAAGCCCAGGGGGGTTCACCTTGTGGTGGGACATAAGAAACCACACCATGAACTCATTTTGCTTTCTGTGCTATCCCTACACAATCCAAACACCTGCAAAACCTACAGAATTTTGGGTTAAGGCCACGTCATTGTTTTCCCACAAGAGAAAAACTGAGGGAAGGTGGCTGTGAGAGACTTATGAAAAGATGGGGGAAAAATTTCAAAGCAAGGATTTGGATGAATGACTCCTACATTTGCAGTGAATGTCCTAATGAGAGGTTGTGGGCCCTGGGGAGGGCTGACCTTTCATCATCTCATCTGCTGGAACCTCTGTGCTGTGTTTCAGCAGAGGATTTGAGCCAGGGAGTGCCAAATGACTCCGTGACCTGGCGGTTCAATGCCGTCTGCGAGCCCGTCCCAGCGCCCGTGATTAACTATTTATACAAAATAAAACAGCACCCACAACTGAGAGCTGGGCACTGGGGAGGAGGGACAGAGTGTGCCAGCACTAGGCAGCCTACAGAGCGTCATCATTAATTCACTGGCCTGGGATATGCCAGCTCCAATTGTCAGCAGCAGGAAAGGAAATTGGACTGGACTTTTCACAGCGTAGGTAAATATCCCAGCCCTTGGCCACAAACTGATGGAAGCCACTCCTGTTGCCTACAGCTGTGCTTGGTGCAGTTAACCTTATCCTTGCCCCCTGTTCAACAAACCCATGGACTAGGACAAAAAAGTCTTAATTCTGAAAGTCTGTAAAAAAAAGCATTGCCTCGCTATAAATTTCTTGAGCCCCGATCCAAACCTTTTATTCTAGTCAGGATTTCTACCCAATGTTTCTGTCTACCCTGAAGCTGGTATTTCTTAGCAATAATAAAATAATTGTTTCAGCTGATTACACTCCTGGACATAATTGCTGCAAACAAGCCTACAGAAACTAACAGCTTCCTGTTGCCAGCAGATTTCTCGTGAAGGTTATTCTTGTAGAACAGCCAAATAGAACGTAGTGATAGGTTCCTAAAGCTGAGAGGTTTCATCTAGAGATGTTTTCTTGGAAGTAGGCTGAGTGGTCATAGGAATTTTATTAATCTGGAGGAATTGTCCATTTTGGCCTGATGAACCAACATCTCAGTGTCAAGGCTGATGGATTCAAATGAAACAAGAAGATTTCTCACCTTTTCTGTGTTCATCCCATCAGGTTTTGACATGTTCATTAGCAGTGACAGCAATTACTTGATCAGCAAAATGTCTTCTGTGCTTCTCAAGGTGCAGAACTTTTCTTTACAGAAAACAGCAGATGAAGCATGTTCAAATAAACTGTGGGGTTTTTACATTTACAAACTGATTTTATTTCCATCCAGAGATCTCAAAGACCTTCCCACAGCCCCCTTCCAGGAGCTGGTTACCAATGTGGACACAAACAGTTAAAAATCTTCCCTTCAGAACCCCCATAGAAGGTTTGTGTGTTGAGTTTAAAAATCTTCCACAGTGGTTAAGATTTCATGCTGGCCCTAGTCTGTCATGATGAAGAGTTTACAATTAAAGCTGATGAGCTGGAAAATAAGGGATGAATTCAAAACTACTTTGTCTGAAGAGAGTCTGAAATTAGGAGAATATTTAGCACCCGATGTTTCTTTTTTTTTTTTTTTCCCTTTAGCTGTGTGTATAACCAGGTTGGTTAGAAGAGTAATTGTGAAATTGACTGTAGGCAGGCAGGCTTTGAAATAAACTGAAATTCTAAGGTGGAGAAAAAATTGCTATAATTAATAAATATATACTTTGATATTTCAAAATACAAGTGAAAATATCAGCTTACACCAACATTGTTAGACTAATAGGAATACAGGCATATTGTCTGCAAGATAATCAAAATAAAATTAGAGCAGAACTGGGTCAGGTAGAATCTGCAAAATCATAGACTGCCTAATGGTCTGAATTGCTGAACTGTAGAATTCCTTTCTTGCCAACCCCTCTAGTAATTTTCTCTCTGAGTAATTTCCCTCTGCCTGTACCACTGGTACTTTCTGGTTTGATATTTAAGAGGAAGAAATCAGACACATACCCAGCACATTATCACAAAGAGTCTGCAACTTATAAATGAAATAAGAAGTATGCATGTCACTAGTTCCCTAGACTTGACGAGCAAGCTCCCAAGAAAATATTACTTTTCCCAAATGCAAACATTTAAGGTTAATTGCTTTTTACCACATTTGGTTTGGCCAGGTGTTTGCAGAGCCCCTGCTTCAGTGGTGTCTTAAAATTAACCCACTCCTGCGCCCCTAAATGAAAGGCTCAGCTTTTGGAGAGGGTCTAACTGGATGGGAAGGTGTTTCAAGGATCCCAGAATGAGCCAGCCCCAGTCTAGAAGCCATCATGTTGTTTTAACAGCTGGTGGTATAGGAATCAATTGTGCTGGTGCTGGCACAGCTCTGCCATGGGGAGACTTTTAAATGGAGCTGTGCAATACCCACTTGTGCAAGAAGTCACTTCACATTTTGCCCATCTCACCAGATGAATGATCTGAAAAAGTGTATAATTTTTTAGTCTACTGAAGTGAAAGGGACTGGGGACATGCATTAGGGGGAAAAGAGTAGGGCATCTAAGTCAAAAATTGTATTTATGTCAATAACAGTCATGAGGAGCTGTAGGTAACTTGGAAACAGATTATTATGTGCCTATAGATCTGGACCACTGAATTCAGCCTTGACCACTACAAATGTCTCATTTAGTTCACTCCATAAACTTAATAAACTTCAAAAAAGGAAATATCTTAAACGCGCTTGGGTTTTACCTTACATTTGCAAGAATTCCTTTATCTTGTTACACTACAAGTTCTTGAGCATTTGAACAAATTTCAAGAGGACTTCTCACCAGTAACACCTCATTTTCTCCACTAGAAATTACAGTCTATTTTGCAAACTATTAGATCATACTTGTCATCGTACAGTTTCCATTTGTGATCAGCTACCCCCTCTGGGCCATCTCTTCCTTTGTCATCCCAAGGGATGAATTCTCAAATTATCATTACATCAAGATTTTGAGATACTTGCCCTCAGGTCCGTGATTTTGCACCATGCTGTTGAGTGATATAGAATCATGGAATCATAGAATGGTTTGCACTGGAAGGGACCTTATCAATCACCTCACTCCAAACCCCCTGGTCCCCCATGGGCAGGGACACTTCCCACCAGACCAGGTTGCTCAGGATTCCATCCAGCCTGGCCTGAAACACTTCCAGGGATGAGGTGCCCATAACTTTGATATGATATGATATGTTGTGATATTATATAATATGATATGATTGATATACTATATGATATTCTTCTCAATCAAGTTTCCAAGCTCATGCCATATCTGTAACACTTTCTGATGTTCCTGTGTACTATCACTTGAAGATGTTGCCCTATGACAGGCAGGACAACAGGAGCAGAAAAATAAAATGTAGTCCAACAGTACTGTCTCCCTCCAGAATAATAATTCAACTTTCAGTGCTACCCCTTGGTGTCGGTTGTGTCGTGATTAGCACTTTACCAAAGTTGTAAAAAAATTCTAACAAATTAGGATTTTCACATCTTTTATGCCTAGAAAATCAGATATGTTTTTCTAGAAAACCAGGCATTTATTGGAACAGTCTGGCACAGTCTGTTTTGTGAACACATCTTTACCAAGTAGGTTCCCAAACCATCTGAAAACTGGGAGTTTGGCACTGAGGGGAGACATAATTTATTTAAGATGCTGATGGAGGCAATGCCAAAAGTGCTTGCTTTTTACAGAACATCAGGAAGAGGTTTTGTTGGATGGAGCTAGGAGCAACCTGCTCTACTAGAAGGTGTCCCTGCCTGTGTCAGGGAATACCATGATCTTTAGGGTCCCTTCCAACCCAAACTGTGATTCTAAGGAGCTTGTAATTCTGATACAGCTTCTGAAGTCATTGGAATTCCAGTAACTTTTTGTTGTTGTTGTGTTTATTTCAAGTTTTATAGAATGTGCTAATATGCTTTGTGGCCACAAAAGTTGCCCAAATGTTTGTGTTAACAAATAGAAAACGGAGTTCTCTTTCTCATCTGGTTTTCCTCTAGTTATGCCCAGTCAGACATTTAATTAGTGTAGCATATTGGATCTGCTCTCAGCTGCTTTCCACAGTGGAGAGCCATTTACATCTGTACACAGTGGGTGTTGAGCAGCACAGCTCTGATGTGCTGTGCTTTTACAGTGACCTTTCACAAGTGTGAATGGTTATACAAGGTACCAGGGACTGGTCCATTGGTCTGTCTTTGGGCAGCAAGCAGCACAGAAGCTGGTATGTGCCTGAGTGGCCTCCTAAAGGAAAATGCCAGGACAGCATGAAACAGGATGTTTTGTTTTGTTAGACTCCAAGCTCTGCTCTGCTTTTTAAAGGTCTATTTTGAGAGTACACAGGCTTCTGTATCTGTACACATGACCACAAAACTGCCACGTGAAATTCCACAATCTGCAAGTAGCCAGGTTAGCACACCATAAACAGTTGAACAAGATGATTATTATATGTAGCTTTCAGCTGAAATATTCTATTCTATTCTATTCTATTCTATTCTATTCTATTCTATTCTATTCTATTCTATTCTATTCTATTCTATTCTATTCTATTCTATTCTATTCTATTCTATCCAGTTCCATTCCATTCCATTCCATTCCATTCCATTCCATTCCATTCCATTCCATTCCATTCCATTCCATTCCACAAGCAGCTACTGAGCAACACACCAAGTGGCTTTGCTTTCACTTTGCATGACAAGATGAATGGGCCAAGCAAACTCATCAGAGATTCATAGAACCACAGAATTGTTTGGATTGCAAGGAACTTTAAAGCTCTTCTAGTCCCAACCTCCTGCCATGAGTAGGGACACAATCCCTAAACCAGCCTTGAAAACTTCCAGGAGTGGGGCAGCCAACTTTCTCTGGGCAACCTGTGCCAGGGCCTCACCACCCTTATAGGAAAGAATTTAGTTCCTAATATCTAACCTAAACCTATTTTCTTCCAGTCTGAAGACATTCCCCCTGTGTCCTGTCACCCCAAGCACTTTTAAATAGTTTCTTTCTGTCTTGTTAGTTCCCTTTGGGTACCTGAAGGCTGCATTTGGGTCACCAAAGCCTTGTCTTCTGCAGGCTGAACAATCCCAATTCTCTCAGCCTTTCCTCACAGCAGAGCTTCTCCATCCCTCTGATCAGGTTTAGTGTTCCTCCTCTGGAGTCACTCCAAGAGGGTGATGTTCTCCTTTCTGGGGATCCCACATAACATGGTATCTTAGCAGATACTGCCTTGATCTGGTGGCAGCCCAGGAGGTTAATTATGAATCTCACATCGTGGTCCCTGTGCTTGTCTCCACTGACTAGATTTCATCCCTCTGGGACTTTGGAAGCTTAGAAGGAAGAGGTATTAATAAGAGCAACAATAAATGTGATTAACCATAGGGAAAACCCTTTTTACAGGCAGAGCAATACTGCTTAAATAATTCCAGGGGGATAATCTTGTATAATTTTGCAATTCCCAGTTATGCTAACCTATCCCATCTTTTCCAATGCCTGACATATGAGGACACAGAACTCTTAATGCCTTTCCCATGTGAAATGTTTTCATCTGCTATGCCAGCTGTTTGTGTTGTCTACTATAAGAAAAATATAACTGTTCACTTCAACCCATGAGCATTCAGTGGAGATAGCTGCAAGCTGGTCAAGTAGGGATTATACTGAATAAAGATCTCCTGATCATTGCCATGTGCCTACAAAACTTGTAAGCTTGTAATTGTCCTAACCTCACATTGGAGGGAATTCTTTCTTTTCAAGGTATAAGCTCTGCCAAAAGGAGACATTTTCCTCCAAACAGTTCCCTGAAGGGTTTCTTGACAAACTGATGTCAAGGTTCAGTGTGGGGAGAAGGGCAGAAATGTGTTGCTCAGTTTGTCTCTTTAATGAAAATGTGCATGTAATCCTGCTCTGCCTAGATAAACTGATGGGAAAAGATTGTTAGTAGTAGAAGGATGAACTATGAACACTCTCTAATATTAGCTGTTTGCATCTGTAATTCAGGTAGTAAGATACCCCCCTGTTCACAAGATGTTTTCCTTCTGTTTCCAAAGCAGCTGGTCCATTTCAATAATTTCTTTAAGTCCATTTGAGAAGGAGTGGGGGCTGTCTCATTCTTCTATGCTGTGCTTAGACCTTTTTATTTTCACCTCTTGCTTGTTATCATTCTTGATTGTTCTTATTTCCCCTGCTTTCAGACTCAACAGCAGTGCTGCAACAAGATTGTTTTGTCAATTTGCACTTCCCAAAATGACCTCCAGTATTTTCGGAGGTTTTTAATTCCATTCCTCATGGATCTCATCCAAAAACGGAACGTCCATCTCACTCTTTCTTGAATCTCTCTCACCACATTAAGCAGACTATCTTATTTTGTAATTCAGGACACTGCAGACTGTTCTTGCCTAAAATATTTACCATACCTTAAAATCCAAAGCTATAATAAGTAAAGGCTGGAATTTGCATTCAGGTTTTGCTCCTTATTCTTTCACATAACAGGGGAAAACACTGCTAGCTTCATAGAATCCTCTGTCAATTTCCATCCCAATGTGAAATACCAATTAATTAGTGCAACATTTCCAAATTAATTTAGGAACACCAACTCTTGCTTGATTTCATTTTATCTGAATGAATCATTTGCTTAAGAAACCAGCCAAGGTAGTCCTGGAACTGAATATGGAATATGACTTAATTAGGGTGTTGAGGGACCTTTTCATCAGCTTTCTTAGCTTTTTTTAATTTTGCCCCAAGCACTATGTTTTCAGCCCAGAACACAGATATCTTTCTGGGTTAACCCCCTGGGTTGTTTTTTTTTTTTTTTTTTATGACAGTAACAGCTATGTCTACCCTTACTATTTGGGCTTTGAATCTTGCTTCATTCACACCATTTAACCTAGTTTTTCCTTATGGTTCTTCCTTCCAGAAGGCATGCTCTGTTTGAGTCAGGCAGAGGTTATTTTATCAAATAGTTGCTGTCAGCTATCACCAGTGTTAAGAAAACTGTGGTTTCATTTGTATTCCGCCATGGAAGACAAAATATTTGAAGTCCTGAAATTGTATATATTATTAGCTTTTTTGATTAGGTGGATGAATAACTTGATTTAGACTCTGGTTGTAAAAGTTTTGGAGATGTTGGCATGCCTCCAGGATGAGGGTGAGCTTGGGTTTCATGACCATGTTATGGTTTCCGTAACAGATAACCAGATATAGTCTGGAATGTGACTTTTTGGGGGGGCAGGGGGGAGCAGGATGAATTTTACATGAAAACAAGAATTTTTCAGGAACTTAATGAAATAAGGTCTGACCACAAACTTTTTTCCCCCTTAGTACAAGGCAGTGGGTGTGACCATACAGGGACATTTTAAAGGAAGGCAGCTTGAAAGAACAGAAAAGCACAGAAAATATTTTCCACATTTGTTGAGCTTTCTGCTGTCTTTGGACCTTTTCTTGGACTGCTGGTTTTGGTTTCTTCTGTTGCAAGGACAGATTTGGCTGTGCTGTTTTCAAGCACTCATTGCAAATCACACATTCTCCACTGGATCTGGCGTAGATCCCTCCTCATCCTCCTGCTGCTTTGAAGCTCATCTTGTTTACACCCCAGGGGGCTGTTGCAAAGCCAGGTGAGAGACAGAAAGGCACTTCAAGGCTTCACTTGCCTCCTCCCCTGCTCACCTGCAGGTTTCAGGAGAGCTAGTAGCCACAAGACACTATGGAGGTTGAAAAAAATTGACCAAAATTCCAGAAGGTGTCCTTACTGCTTATTCTTGTCTGAATAGGACTGTTAGTAGAAAAAAAAAATTGCTCTCCCCATGCTCTGTTCTTATGCAGTCCCTTGAGTGTCTCCTTTTAGCAAAGCAGATTTGGTGTCTGTTCCCCCTTTAGCAGGGACTCCACCCAGAGCAGAGCAGCAGTGGAGCTGCCCTGCCCGCAGCTCTGCAGCCCTGAGACTGCACAGAGCAGCCCTGAGGACAAGGCAGTGGCTTTGTCACTGAGCCAAAATGTCCTCCTTCCTCTTTGCTGCAGCCAGGTCTCACAAGAAATTGTCATTGAGAGATTTTAATAAGTCACTCCTCTTCAGTATTTGGAATGCCAGGCAGTTCCTGTGCATTTGGAATGACAAGCTGAGGTGGTGAGAGCTGTTTCATGAATGACATTTTAATGGAAGCCACGATCATTATAGGTGTCTCATCCTGACAGTATCTTTAGCTTCATGAGGGGATTCAGTCGTACCAATTTACTGATGCTCAGTCTCATTCCCAGTCAAGTGTGGGGAGCAACATCTGTTAAATGCAGCAAAGGTAGAGGGGTGCCAGTTGTATCAGGCTGGTCAGATGTGCTCTTGTCTGCGTGTGTGCATGGGATACCAGAGAAGTGACACCCCTGAGTAACCTGCAGGTGTCCAATTCCCTCCACAGGAAGTGAAAGGGTCAGGAAAAGGAATTTGTTATTCATCCAAACACGCAGGACTTCGACATGGGTATCATGTTCATGTCAGGTACATCCACAGACTAACTTCAGCTTATGTTGGTATAAACCTTCTGTCTGTCCTGTAAGGAACACACAGGACAGCTGAGGCTGGAAGGGATCTCTGGAGATTTTCTGTACAACTCCTGCTCATCTGTGGTCAGTCTGAGCACAATGTCCAGTGCTGCATCCAGTCAGGATTTTGAGCATCTCCAGGGGTGGAGTGCCCGGGGTTGTTCTTCCCTAGGGAGGGAATTGTCACTTCCCTTTTCTAAGCTTCACTGGATTCCTGCAGACCCATCCCTCCCAGTTATCCATGTCCTCCCAGCAGTGCCACACCCACACCCAGTCTCTGCCTCCCAGTCTGGCACCTTCTCCAGACCCTCTGAGCCCTATTGCCCAGTGCATCAGTGAAGGTATTACATAATGTTGGCCCCAGTATTGGCATCCTTGTATCCCAGGGGCACCTGGTCTCCAGCTGGGCTCTGTGCCCAGCAGATTGCAGCAGCAGGTAGCAGCAGATTCCCACAGAAGGTGACTCAGAGCTGGTGGCTGAGGGTAGGCAGAATTTTCTAACACAAGACCCATCACCTCTTCGCTTTCTATTGAGAGCAAGACCAAGAGTGAAAGGTCCTGCTCTCTCCCAGTCATAAAACATATAGTCACACTGTCATGAAAAAGCAACTCCCTCCAAAAAAGCAATTTATTTATAATAAAATAAATTTTAGGTAAACTCTACATGCTAAGCTATATACGCTAGGAAAAGAACACAAAAATAAAAACCCTAAACCTTTTTTTAATTAAAAAATATTGTATTTCTATTAGTTTTTAATTAAAGGTGATTCTTTGGTTCTTTTAGATTTAGGACATTTATTGTTGCTTTCTCATACAAAAAATGAAAAATAAACCCTGGTAAAGAGCCCTCCAGGATTTCTGCAATAGGGAAAAACCGAAATGAGGAAAAATGTAATTGGTGAGGTTTTGGTGAAGACATTTGTCTTGCTGCCCACTCTGTGGTGTCAGCCTCTCACCAGCAGAGTGCCAGCAGGACGAGACACACGGCCACATCTCAGTACCCTCTGCAGAGCCTTCTCATCCTCCAGCAGGCCAACACTCCCAGCCAAATTTGTCTTATCTGTAAATTTGCTGAGGGTGCACTCAATCCTCTCACCCAGATCATCCCTAAAGATATTAAACAGGGCTGGCTCCCATACTGAGCCCTGTGGAGCCCCACTTGTGACCATCCTGCAGCTGTCAGAAAGGTGTGGGCTCTGCACACAGAGACCCCTCACTCCTCCTTCTCTGCACTCAGGCACACAGAAATAAACATATTTCATTTTTGCCTCATCTTCATTCCCCCCAGAAAGTAAATATCCCTTGCCTTACTCTCCCATGACTCATTCACAAACCTTCCCACTTCTAAATTATTTTATTTTGTCTTGTCTCATACTTGTTTATCTTGGGTGCAATCCTAACCTCACTGAAGTCAGTGGCAAAACTCCCATTGACTCAAAGTGAGCCAAGATTTCTTCTTTTGTCTTGATTAGATTGTGGGTGTGTTTGCCTTGAATATACTTAATCCTGTCCTGGTTGCATTGTAGCTTTTGGGTAACTGCCACACTCTATCTCTGTATTTTAAGCAGTGTATAAGCATTTGCTGTTCTTGTGAGTCTTAAAGGATAATAATTAGCCTGAAGGATTTACTGCAGCAGTTCAGGAAGGTGTGGATGGAGGCAAATAAAGGAAATCAAACATGGGATTCTGTGTTTCAGACCTAATACTTATTTAAAATGAAGGCAGGGAGCACAGAGGGGAAAACACTGCTCCTGTGGCTGGAGACTCGGGGCTTATGGAGCACATCCAGAGGGTTACAGCAGGCTGGAACTGCTCTTGCAGGGAAATGCTGATGCCACAGAAAGCAGAAAAGGACGAGGTGACTGCAGTGCAACAATAACTCAGACAGGCTCAGTGAGAGGGAAAAGCAGCTTCCGTGCCAGCAAGCCAGCACTTCTGCTGCTCCAGCAGCAGAGGAGAAAATGCTGGTTGGCAGCCACAGACAAAATAAAACAAAACAGCCCATTAAAAAGGCACAGGGCAGGAGGTCTGTGCTCAGATCTGGTTCCTTGCAGCAGGCAGAGACAGCCCTGCAGGCACTGCAGTGCTGGGGGCAAACACAGCCCGTCCTGTGCCACACAGGGACAAGAACCTGATCATCCCTCTTGGCATCCCTGCCCCCAAATGGGGAAAGCTCGGCCTTCTCCCCATGTTTTGTTTGCCTGGGGTCAGGACAGCCCTTGGAAAAGCACCTTTCTTTCACCATAGGGAGTGACTTCCCAAAAGATAAGCATTTCTTCCGTTGCCAAGTCCGTTCCAGAGGGAAATGGTGGGAATTTATTTTTGAGGACACAGAGATCTGACTGAAGAACAGTCAGATGGGAACTGTGGGGTGGGTGGAATGGCTGAAAACATCTATTCTGCATAGAGGTCTGTAAACTTCATAAATCAACAAACTACAGAGGGCACTGCTGCCAACAGCTGATAAATCTCTTCTTCTGGAGTAAGTAACATCTTGGTTGTGAGAGGGGTAAAGCCCTGGCACATGTTTCCCATAGAAATTGTGGCTGCTCCATCCCTGGAAGTGCCCAAGGCCAGGTTGGAAGGGGCTTGGAGCAACCTGGGAGAGTGGAAGGTGTCCCTGCCCATGAGAGGGGTGGAATGAGGTGATTTCTAAGGTGCCTTCCAACACAAAGCATTCTGTGAGAGATTTGACAGCACATGTTTGTACACCCACAGTCAGGAAGTATTTCTAAAATCAACTTCTATTTGCCTGGTAGTAGAAAAGAAAAGAAAACAAACAAACAAAACCCTAAAAACCCACCCATCCAAAAATACAGTTAAAAATTTCAGGTAGACTATTACAAAACTAATCATAAATTGAAAGTTATTCTGAAAGGTATAAAAATTACCAAGAAAATATATCCCTCTCAGAAAGAAATTACCAAATGTTGAACACAGAGGGGGAAGATAAGCAAAAATAAAATATGATCTTTTGATTGAGATACCTGAGGTTGCTATACTTGGGAGTATGTTTCAACACAGTAACCTGATATATATTTACTAAATTGTTTGGCATATTCAGCATGTCCCCAGGGAACTGTTGGAGGGAGCTAGCAGTACATTTTTCACTCCTTCCCTGTACATTAGCAGACATAAGGTCACACTAGTATAGCAAAGATGGGTGCAGCCTCAGGCTCATTAGCTCACAGCAAGCTAGCCAGATGAGGCAGCGTGGTGTTTTCCTTTCATCATTCAAGCTTGAAAGGAAACTGTCGGCAGCCACTTGCTCCTAAAACAATGAAAATTTAGGTGACAGCAACCTCATTAGCTGAAAAGTAGCATTCAGCAAAGATAAAGATTTCTGGGTAAAGATTTCCCTCTTCTGCAGCACACAGGCACAAACTTATAAGCAAAGCGTGTCCTTTGAATGCAAAAATCCATGTATGAAAGCAGGACATAGTGCTTGTTAAACTGCAGCAGCCACTGTGTTTCAGTGAATTATATTTCTTGCAGGAAAATCAATGTCCAGATGACTGGCTTCCTTTCAGAATAATGCATGCATTGTGGATGTATATACATATTTACAGAGCAGCAGTTTAATCTGTAACCTTTGCCACAGGATTGACACTTTCCCTGCAGATGATTTCTTTGTCTTCCACAGAACTGAAATGCAGAAAATGCAAAGGGCTATAAATACTGCTATTCTCGGGGTTTTCCAGGCTTCAGACATGATACACGGCCTGCTTGATAATTAAATACCTTTTGCATTCCAATTACTGTATGTGAAAGTCTATTCACGATGTTTTATTGGTAATATTTCATGGCTGTGAGATTTTAAGCTGAGTGGAACTCAGCTCATGTGGATTTCCTAAGGTCCAGGAGATCTGGGGTTGAAGACATATTTACATTCTTTTTTCTTCAATATTCTTTTTCCTCTGCTGCAGTTCAGGGCTGGCTTAACAGAGGGATGCTTTGCTTGCTATGCTCTATGGGAATCTGACAGTCTTGATAATTTCTGAGTTCCTTGGTGGAGGCACAAGGAGGGTTTGTGTTGTTCCCAGTGATGGTGGTGTTCCAGTGTCAGCAAACACTGGGAGAAAAGTACTTCCTCCCAGCCCAGCTGTCATATATGAGGAGGCTGATTACCAGAGGCATAAAAAGCTACCAGATGTCAAACTTCCAGTAAAAATTTGTGGCGTGGCACTCCGTAGGAGTTTCTTGAAAGTCATAGATGTAAAGGGTTATATTTGCCCTTCAAGTTTACATCTCAGCTTCTAATATATTTTCTTAGGCTGCCTCCCACTAACAGCATTAACTTCCTTTTAATGACTCCCTGCCTCAACTGCTGCCTTCCCATCTTTTGTGATCTTCCTGATTCCTATCTCTGCCCAGCTCCGTAGGGCACATTCTCTCTCCAGGAAGCAGGAATCCAATCACCCCTATTATTGCTCTTACAGTGGTGCTGACAGGACCAAACAGCCTGTCAGTGCAACCAGGAGAGGGTCTCCCAAAAATTCCCCCATGGCCCAGCTGCTGGTGATTGACTGACTGTGTTCCATCAGGGAATACCAGGAAATGGTCTCCAAACCCCCTCTAGATGACCTTGCTTCCTCTCCTGGTCATCTCTCAACCCTTCAGTTTGTGATGAGGTTTGATTTTGCTCTCTGGTCCATTTTCTTTTCCCCAGCCCACAATGGATTCTCTCCCAGTTGCTTTCTCATATTCTTATGTTCATCTTTTAAAGTGCTGAGGGACAAAACTGCTGGAGTCACTCTCTCAACCTTCTTCTTTGCATTGGGACTTTTCCAGTCTGGACAAAAAGCTCTGTTTTTTCCCTACAGCATGTTTTACCAATTTTCTTTTTGTTTTTGTTTTTTTTTTTTTTTTCCCTTAGCTTATTTATCAGAAATAATATACCAGTGTATAAAATAGGCTTTGGTCCCTTTGTATAAACAATAACTGGATGAAGTTTGCAAGGAGAGAAAGTAGGTCAAAACAATGTGACTAAATCATTCCAAAACAATCATTGGAAAGAATCAAATTCACACCCACAGGGTTTATGTGAACAGATTCAAACTTGCCAGGGCTTTGGCATCTATTGCCATCCCTGGCACTTACAAGCAGGATTCACCAAAGCTTTATGAGTCAAGGAAACAAAACAAAAAGTCCAAGGCTTAGAAAATAGTTTTCATCTGCTAAAAAACCAAAAAAGATTATTTGATCTTCACAGCAATTTATATTCATTTTTTACCAGGTTGAACTTAGTAGCTGCAAGAGATTTTAAGTGTGGCTAGGCTTCAGCTCCTCTGGAGAGCTTCCAGAAAAGCAGAAGAGAAATGGGAAAATGTCTTGGTCATTGCTACTTTCCATTTGCTTTGCACACTTTGCAGAATCTCAGTAGATATCTGCTGAAAACGCTTGTGAGGCACTTATCCCCAGTTTTTAAGTTTCCCCAGGGAAGGGTTGAGCTGTCAGGCCATGGTGGCCCAGGAGAATCAGCAACACTGGTTCTGGTGGCTGGTCCTCTACAGGGCAAGTTTCTGTCTTTATTTTCTCTTAATGAAGCCTCCAGAGCAGAGGATGAAATGTTCCTAAACCCAGATGTGTGGCTGTGGATGAGCAAGCTGCTGATTTCACAGAGGCTGGTGTAGAAGTGCAAAGCTGTCCATCTTTTCGTTATGAGGTTTTTCCACTTACACTAGGCATGAATCTGAACCCAAAACAAGTCAACATTAATTTAAAAAAAAAAAAAAAAAAAGAAAGGAGAAACAAAGTCCTTCTTCACAGTTCCCTCCACTAAATTTGAGCCATTTGTAGGATGATTTGGAACCAAACTTTGTGGTTGGCACCGTTTCCTGCAAAAAGACAAAACAAAATCCTGGATGCAAACACTTCTACATGTAGGAAAGCCTGAATCTAGAAATGTGTGAGTTGCCCTAAAAGTCCCTACAACACCTTTCCCCAGGAGAATCTCTGTTGTTTTGCTGATGCAACTGCACAGCACCACAGAGTGTCAGCAGCCAGCAGGCAGGGAAACTGAAGCAAACTATGTAAAAGCAGAATAAGGCAGAAAATAGATACTTTAGTCACCCAAAATGTCCCTCAGTAGAGGAGTACAGAGAATACAATTTGCTCCATTTCTTCATCAAGCCTACTGAGTTCACAGAGTTCATGTTAACAATTGACTCATGCCAATCATCTCTTTCACCTTTGAAAGAACTGATGAAGATGTCACTGCACAAAAAGCACTTTTCTAGACCCTTCACTTTTCCCACATGGAATATTTTCCAACTTGAAGTAACAAAAATAAGGGGAAAAAAATTAAAAGTGTTCTTGATTTTTGTTTTTAAGAAAGGAGGGGAAAAAATGCTACAGATCTTCTGTGAATCCCACCCTGTATTTCATATTTCTCCAGTGAGGCTCACATTCTTTTATTCAGATTCCAAAAGTAGACATAATTTGTTCCAAATGTTTTCAAAGGCAATCAGCAGCATCGACTTACATTCTTTCCAGGGTTGGGAGAAAACTGTGAAATCTTCTAAACACTAATAGAGGAGTGACTGAGGGGGAGGGATGGTGGAGAAGGGCAGATGGAAGAAAGTGAGAGGGGAAAATGAGGAGAAAGAAGGAGGAGAGGGAAAAAAAAAGAGAAAAAATGCATAAAGGAATATGCTGATGATCTATTTGCTTATATTGCTACAGTTATGACTCCTTGAACAGCTCTGGAGAGACTTTACTTCTTGCCAGCTGCATATTTCCATTGGCAAGGTAGCTCACAGTTCTTAGCATGATATTATGTAGCAGAATATGATTGAGAAATATGCCATAAAATTATATATTTATTGCACGTCTGTCAGTGCGATTTTTGCAGGGAAGCCCAACATGTAAATCCCTGTGTGTTGCACGTCTATTTTGTCTGGTGGAGATCTTTGCTGAATTACTCACCAGTCATTGTGCAGGTTTAGAAGCCTGGACAGATGTTACCCATGCAAATAAAGGCAAAAATGCTGCAATTTATCTTCCATTTAAGCATCTATACAGGCCACAGGGTTGTTGAATGTTGGCCTTTAAGATGCAGTGTGGTCTGGAGCTGCCTCAGAGTGCAGTTGAAGGCTCGTGGCGTGCTGCCTGCTCTGCCCCTGGCTCTCTGTGTGGCCTCTGACAACTCATTTAATCCCCAGCTTCCCCAGCCTATAAAACAGGAACAACAATTCTTGCACTGTTTCCCACACAGGGACGAGGGTAGGGATCCATCCTCTGTATCCATGACCCTGGCCAGGTGCACATCACCACTGACCTTATAGAGCTCAGCAGCTGGCCAGCAAAGTGCCAAGTGATGCTGGCCACCAGAGCCACCTCCCCACAAGCTTTTCTCCACCTCCCCACGTGCTCAAATCCCACAGTAAGTCCAACTGAGAAACAAGACCAAAATCCAAGTGTTTCTGACCTGGAGACATTTCTCCAAGCTTCACAATGGTCAAACATCAGCTACTGGCCTCTCTCAGGCTGGGCATGGTGCCACAATGCTGAGATTGTCCCCACTAGCACAGCCCTACAGCCCACTCTGGCATGGCTGTGAGCACTGGCAGCCAGAGAGTAAAAAATTGGTGGTTAGTGTTTAATGGGCACACATTAACTCTTAAGCCTTCAAAAGCTCTAATTAAGCCTGGCTTTCATTTGAAACGTGCCACCCGAAGTGGGAGAGTAGGCCATTTGTTTTTACACAGCTGAGGAATGTGCATTTAACTATCTCAGGAAGGAAAAAGAAATGAAAAACACTTGGTGAGCTGGTAAACCCAACCACCTGTACCCCTGCAGCTGACTGGAACGTTTCTCTTCCCACTGTAGGCCAGAGCTTTGAACATCTGCAGGAGGTGGCTGGTGTAAAACTTGAATTTAATACAATGGCCTTTGCTAAAAGCAGCAGGGCTTGGAGAGTTTCAACCAGTATTTTGTCACTGCTGGGTGCGTCTCCACCTCTGCATTCCTGCTCCTCAGAGGCCCAAATCCTAAATATGACGAGGCATCCAGACAAAGCTGTGCAAACTCAGCTCTCTCTGACAAACTGTTTGGACAGTTTTAATCATAAACAGTACAGTAAATTAATGCTA
Organism: Dicaeum eximium; assembly: GCA_013396995.1. Taxonomy (NCBI): domain Eukaryota; kingdom Metazoa; phylum Chordata; class Aves; order Passeriformes; family Dicaeidae; genus Dicaeum; species Dicaeum eximium. The sequence continues at coordinate 363,495 of VWZP01004408.1, read as the reverse complement.
GTCATGCCAAATTGTTTTAATGCCTGCATGCTTTCTGCTCTGAGCCCAAAACAGTTCTGGTTTGTCTTCTGGCTCTTACACCAGCCTCTAAGACATTCTTGTGCAGCTTAAAGAAACATGTTTTGAAGGGTACTGAAGGGGCCTGAGGAAGATTGTATTCTGCCTTTAAATTGTGGGAGGACCTGGGGAACCAATGCATGTGAATGAGGCAAGAGTTTGTGAGACTTACTTTTTAGTACCCAAACCAAAACTGTGCATTAACTTAGAAAAATTTTAAATTATTAAACAAAGCCTGCCAGTGAGCTAAAAATAAAGAGGTTTTCATTCAAAGAGGATTGAAAAAATAGAAGAAATTCCTTAATTTTCAGTGGCAACTGGAAGCATGATGTTTGGTTAAACAAAATCAACAAAAAAGTAAGGAAAAGCAACGGAAAAAAATTTATGGTTCATTTGTTGGAAAAATCGGCTAGATTAAAGAAGAACAAATATCTTCAATAAAAGGAAGCAATTTAAACATGTTACAGAAGGAATCCTTGAGTTTGGTGCTCCAAGTTGTAAAACATTTTTCATGGGAGGGAATTGGGAACTGGTAGCAAGAACAAAATGACTACCAAAATTAAACTCTCCTATTCCTCTCTGAGACACTTCCACCTTGGTAAGAATTTGAAAAGTAATTAAGCATTAGATTTATAACAAGAGGGGAAAAAAGAAAATAAAATATATCCTTAACTGAGATTCAGCAACAAGCTTTTCCTCCACCATTGCAGATGGGAGCCTCTATACCTCTTCTAGAGGCAAAATGCACAAGGGCGTTTTGCCTGAGCAAATTGATTTTTCCCTCTTTCCACCTGTCCAGGTGTAAAGCATGTTAGGGCATTAATATGCATTTCTACACTTGCTCTGCTGGCTGCAGAGAGAGAGAGACACAGCACAGCACTCACAAGTGTCACTGTCATCTGAGTCTGAGGCTGTCCAGCATCTCCCAGTGCAAGACCCACCAGCAGGAAGACTGCAGGGTAACCCAGAGATAAATCAGAAAGGCTTGGGATAGGATACAGGGCATCCACCTCCCTGACAGCCACTTCTCAATAGCTCAGAAAGCTCTCCCAGTTTTCACACATGATCCTCAGTGCCTTGAAGGTCTTTTTTCTTTTTTTGAGACCAGGGTGAGAGATTGTTCATACATTGAGAAACACCATGCAGGGAATACTCTGGTTCTGGCTGGTCAGGATTTTTTTCAAATTGTTTTCTAGCCTTCTGTTTTGATACCAAGTTTTGTTTCAGGAAGATCTTTTCTAGTGTTCTTTTCTGCAGCCTCATTCCACTTTCTCAAACTAGGCAGAAAAGTAAAAAAAGTAGGAGAAGAAAAGAAGCATTCAACTTTTCCCAAACAGAAGCCTTCTCTTGAGCTACTGGTTCCTCCCACTCCTGCATGAGACAATGTTTACAATTAGCTTCCCAATAACACCATCTGGAAGAGCATCAGCCTTGCTGTGCTTTCACACCCAGGCCTCAATATGACCGTGAAATCAAAACAAGGCAATTTTTCCAACCACCTGGCAAGTTTCCCCTGGATGTCAGAATTAAAGAGCTAGTGCAAGAAACTATGGCCTGATCTAACCACAGCTATTCTGCCTTGCAGGCCATGGTGAGAGTGTCTTACAGATTTAACCACAACCAGAACTTCCTTTTCAGCAAAGGGGTTTTTGCCCAAGATATTTTCTTTGGGAACTTTTCTTCATATGGCGCCGCTATGCCAGGCCCATTGGACTCTGGCTCCAGTCTCTAAGCACTGCTCTCTGCAAGCTTTCTTGAAAGTTTGGAAGCAAGGGGAGAAGGATAAGGCAGAAGCAGTCACTGGGTTTCAACTCTGAGCCTACAAAGAATTCCCTCTTCTTAGCCAGTCACTCCAGTTGTATCATAGTCCTGATAAACCAAGGGACCTTGTGACAGGCCCTTGGGAAGTTGCAGTGTGCTTCCCTCTAACCCCATTCCAAACTTTTAAGCAGGATGACCTCAGGTGTCATCCTGTTCTGCAGTGCTCCTCACCTTGTTTGGCGTTCCTGGTGCACATCCCTACACATATTTCCACAAGGACATTGGTCCTGTTAGAGCATACTGGTCAACATCTATCTGAAAACAAAGCAGATTCTAGCACTTCATCCTTTGTCTTCCAGATTAGACCTGTTTCCACTATGCATTTTAGCCAAAAAGGGGGTGAGATTCTAGGACAAGATTGAAGGCTAATTCACACCATGCTGATAACTTTCCCCAGGGACTTGTTCAAGACTTTTTCACACTGTGAGATGATCGAGTGGCTGCTCCATATATGCTGTGCCAATCTCCATCTTTGTCAGCATCATCTGTATTTTCACTAAGGGCAATAGTACAGCTCTGGAATTGGCTTCAGAATGATTTTAGGACATATTGTTGTATTATTATTATTACTGCTGTTATTATTATTGTTTTTGTTGTCATGGTTATGACAATTATTATTCCTAAATACTTAGAAATCATACTTAACTATCCTCTTCAAAATACTTTTCTAAAGATTGAATTTGTTGGCCACTTATTCTTGAATCACCGTTCCTACCAAAATTACAATCAAATTGTTTATTTTTTCCTGTGAACATCCTTTTGAAAGAACCACACGATTCAAGTCTTCCTGAGTCTTTTCCAGCCTTCCTGTCAATCTTCTCCATCCGGGATGAGTTTGGGCTCCATTTTCTCTAGAATCATATGAAACTCAACCTTTAAAATTTGTCCAGTTATCCCTGTGACCTTCACAGATTTTTGTATTTATTAGCAAAATTCCCTGATGAGCTTTGCACTGCCTGCATTAGAAAACGGATTTTTTCCTTCAAAAGGACATCTCCAGCTGGCAGTGGTGAGGCTCTGTCCTGTCCAGCCCTGAATTGATTGAAGTGTCTTTTGGTTGTGTCAGTATTTAATTAATTTGTTCCTGCAATCTTTATTTTGTCCAGTTGCCTGTTTCCCTCAATTATAGACCAAAGTCCCACAGCTCTTCCTGTCAGTCCCAGATTTTCACGAGCCATGTTAAATCCCCTTACCCAACACCCTCAGGCCAAGTGTCCATGTGTTGCCATGCATGATGGTGACCCATTTCCTTCTTTTTTCATTCACCTGCACCAAGGAACTCCCAAGGATCTTTGGTGAGGTCAGGAACCTCTGCTGCAGTCCTGAGGCCCCTTTTTGCTGATCCTGAATTGCCACCTCCAGAAGATCTCTGTCCTTTTTCAACCCTCATCTGCTCTGGGATGTGGAGTTTGGGCATTCCAGCAGGATTAGACTCCACAGGCTCTTTTCAGGTTCAGCTGGGGTCTTCTTGGGTGTGCTCTGGCAAGATGAGGTGAGTCCTTCCAACCCACACCAAGGGGCTTTTACCAGATTTGGGTAATGCAGCTTCTTTCCTGGGAATACAGTGCTGCAGTATCACTGAAGATGAGCTAATCCAGTTGGCAGCCTTGAAATGCCCCTGTCCTTTCCCTTTCTACCTCACACACTTTTTATCTAGTCTCCAAGTTTTTCGCTTGGACCATGGAATTAAACAGAAGCAAGAACTCGAGGAGTTTTTTTTGCGCAAAAAAATAATTGGCTTCTGTGTTACTCAGGCTGGGATAATCCAGCCTTTCTGTTCCAGGATGATGTTGGTTACAGACAATGTGGAAGATATATGTGCCCAGTCTTACCAAATCTTCCAGCTGGCCCAGTTCCCCCTCCAGTGACTCATGCAGACATGCTGGTCTGCACGCCTCTCGTTTCTCGCTGATGTTTCCAGCCCCCTGAGCCCATGCCACAGCACATCTTGGGCAGGAACAGATCAGGCCATAACTTTCTCCACGTCCTCTGCTGGGCTTGGGGACAGCTCACACCACCCTGATCCACCTTGCCAGGCTAGAGTAGTGGGACCTTTACCAGAGAGATCCTCAGTCTGTTCAGACTTTTTGTAGCTTTTGTCTCAGGAACTATTTTATATTATCCAAATGCAGCTCAACACTAAGTTCTTCCAAGGGTGCTTACAAATATTCTTTCAAAACTTGCTTGCTTCACCTTCCACCCTTGTTTTGGTTTTTGTTTCAGTTTATCTGATCTGTACAATCATTTCCATTATTTGTTCCATTCTGGATCAGAGGAATTACCAGTCTGCCACTTCTCTCCCTGGGAACCGGATCCCGCTGCTGATACGAACACGACTCCTTATGTCACGAGCAATTAATCAGGATCTGGGGCCTCCAGGGCTGTTCTGTCAGGAGGCAGCACTGCTGCTGCAGCCAAGCAATGCATGAGTGCCATCCTTTTTAGTCATGAAGAGTGTGTGAAAGTATGACTCATTTTCCTAAGCAGAGCAGGAGGCGCCCAGAATGGCTTCCATGTTTCCAGACATCCTTCTAGTGGGAACTTCATCTTCTGGGAAACATTGCATAGGTTTTCCTTACACCATCCTGCACTTCTTACTCCAGTCTAAAAAACTGCTGTCCAACCCCTCCCCAAAACTGTTTTTTTATTTGCATTTAGAAATCGAGGCCAAAAATCAAAACTTGTGGTCTGAATATCCTAGTTTTCTTACACTTTTTTTGTACTGTCCATTTCCATTTGTACCGTGGAAATTTTGTTACAGCTGTGTGTTATTAGATTCAACTGCAGTATTTTTTAATATTCACTGTATTTTGCTGTTCCTTATTCACTGAGATGCCTGAAAAATCTCCAATCTGGCTGAAACACTAAGTCATCTGATTTAGTTAAGTTTCCACCCGCCTTAGGTATTCTGGGTAATGGAGTGTTTTTCATTGCATGGCTGTTTTACTGCAATTCCACTGTAATTACACTTAGAATATATTTTTAAACGCATATAATTACCCCTAAGTTGAAATGTATGACTGGCATTATTAACTCTCTGTTCTTAATGAAACAGAATTTAACCTGGAGCTGTACTAGAATTATTCTGACAATTTTTTGTAGCTGTTTTGTACATATTAAAACAAAATAAAATTTTAAAATAATTGCAGTGTAAGGTAAGTTGTGCACTAAGCCTCTAAAAATTCTTTAATCATAAAAATCCATGCACAAATGACATAATTACCCTTAATATTTTTTTATACCAATATATTTGTCAAACTCTTTTACATCAAAGCAGTGCCAGAGTAGTGTAATAAATCTGAAAGCTGTGCTAATATGGATGACCTTCCTTTTGATATGAGTTTGTAATAATTATAGACATAAAAAGTGGAACCATTTCATAATTATGTAGGACATGTGATGAGAGTGCAGTTGAGTAATTATACCATGGTTTTGTCTTGTATTTGGATATTTCTTTAGCCACTGGTCTAGTGACGAGGAGACCTGGGTTCAAGAGTGAAGACATGAGGCAATAAAATATGCTGTATCCTAAAGTAAATCAAGTATGACTTTAAGATTGTAAAAGGCTGAGTCAACACTCCATTATTTTTTGCTCTGGCATAGTGTCTCTGATGTTGATAGAGATAAATGGCCGCAAAATCAGTGTGACAGGCTGGATATCAAGCTCCTTCAGAACAAGCTTATGAGACTCCAGGTATTTCCTAATTTTGGTCCACTGAGCTCAGATCAGGCATTTCTCCTGGCTGAGAGCTGGTCACTGACTGCACTGGCACAGCCTTGATCTGGCTATCACAGCCAATAAATCCCCAGGCAGACCCAGAATTGGAAAAAATAAAAGAAAACCCAAAGAATAATGAGGACAGAAGCATTATGAGCCAGTCTCACTTGAACTGAAACAAAGTTATGTTCAGGCTTGGTCTGAGATAAGGGCAAGTGGCTGAGAACAATTTTTCTTGTAAAGGTCTATTTTAATGGCTGAAATTCAGTCATTCCTATTTATTCTTCTTTTCAGGTTCTAAATTATAACAGCCTATAAAATAAGCAGCAGGTGACAAAAAGAGAGATACAATGGTTAACTGGACATGCAGGAGAACTCCAAATGGAGTAGAAATGCACATCTTCTATAGAGATTTATGGATTTTTTTTGTTTCAAAAATCCTTTTTTGTTCGAAAGCTGTTTCATTACAGCAAAAAATGGAGAAGTGTGAAGAGGAGACCCATGCCAGATGAAGGGAAGTGTGTGAGATCTACTGTGTGAGAATGTCCTAGATAATGACTGACAGCTGCGAGGTTTTGGTCTCACTTTCATTTTAATGGCATCCTCCAGTGATATGCACTGGATTTCAAGCCTTTGTCGCACTGTCAGCTCCTGTGATGATCCACAGAATACGGGCATTTGACAGGTCTTTAATAAACAGTTTGCTGCTGGGATGAATTGAAGTTCAGCTGGATCCAGCTCGAGTTCAGCAGAACACATAAGGCTGTTAGCTCACCTTTATGCTACAAAGGGGAAAAAAAGAGAAGGAAGCGGGGAAAAATCCAGGCTTGGACACCTGCTATTTTTTCAGACATTAATTATGAGACCTTATTTTTTCAGAGCATGATAATGGAGTAGCAAGCCACAGTTGCACATGCTCGCTACAAAAAAACTGCAGATAAGAGCACTAGAAAATGCTTTTTTAATTTTTTCTTGGTTTTTTTTCATATACCTGTAGTCAACTAAAAACCCTCCAGGAGAATTCAGTTTGTTGGCTTTTTTGGCAGAAATGGCATTCCAGGGCTGTTCTTTGTTTCTGTAGCATTGAGGTTCTTCTGGCACTGGCTCACAGAAACAATCACAGAATCTCAGAATCATTTCAGTTGGAAAAGACCTCTGAGGTCATCGGGTCAAACAGGTGACCAATTCCCACCTTGTCACTGAGTGCCACGTCCAGTCATTCCTTGAACACCTCCAGGGATGGTGAGTTCATCACTGCCCTGGGAAGCCTCTTCCACTGCCTGACCACCCTTTCTGTGGAGAAATCCCTCCTAATTTCCAGCCTGAGCCTTCTCTGGTGGAGCTTAAGCCTCTGTCCTCCTCCTGTNCCACCTGGGCACCCTGGGCTCATGTCCAGCCACTGGCACCAGCATCCTCAGGGCCTTTCCCAAAGGCCCTTTCCAGCCCCTCTGCCCCAGCCTGGAATGTGGGCACTGTGGTCAAAGAGCAGAGCCCAGTACTTCATCCTGTTGAACCCATCTTTGGCCTCAGCCCATTGACCCAGCCTGTCCAGACCCCTCTGCAGAGCTTTCAGGCTTTCCAGCAGATCAGAACTCCCATCCAACCTGGTGCTCTCCATGGATTTTATAATGGCAACTCAACTCCCTTATCTAGATCATGTATTTATTTATGTAACAAAATACATTAAACTAACTTATTTTTGGACACAGTGCCCATGTCAGGGCACGGGTCAGGCAGGACACCACTGTGGAGATGAGATTCCAATGAAAAAGAAAACAGGAGCAAACCAGCTGAGTCTCAGCTGCCAATATTAAACCCTGCTGCTTCCTCCAGGAAGGAAGAGGAAGGGACTGGAGCTGGGCAATATGGAGCAGGAATTGCCTCTGTCATTGTGATCCTTTCCTCATCACAGCTGAAATGGGAATCCCTGCCCTTTAGGACTTCTCCACCCTACTCAAAACTTTCAAATCTTCCTTATCCCATTCCTCTTGCTGGATTGACCTGGTTGCCTGTGTTATAATACATTTTTGCCCCTATAATTTATTTTCCTTGCTTGCTTTGTGATTCTTATGTAGGTCAGCTCTGATCCAAGTCGTACCACGTTCTCTGTGGGAAGTCCTTTTCACTTTTTTTCATTATTTTCTTTTTAAATTTATTTTTTCAAATTTTAGCAAAAGAAGAGCTTTTATAGTGTCACTTTAGTTGGAGTCAGTACAGTCAAAGGAGGGTGGGTGTCAGGGAGCTTGCACTGTTTACTGCAAGATTTAATACCTGGAAAAGCCTTTGCTCTCAGATTTGGTTCTGACAGACATCAACATTCCTTGACCCAAACTTCATGCTGATCTCTGCTTTGTGCTGATCATTTTATCTTGCATCCCATGTGAAGACAGAATTGAAGCAACATAATAATAATAACAATAAAAAAATTAAAATTATTTTTTTAAAAATTTTGCTGGCAGGGATAGGCGTGGCAAGGAATTGAGCCAGTTTAGAAAGGGTGAGGTGATGTTCTTGGACAAGACAGAACCTGGTGCAGTATCTGTGATATCACTCAGAAAAGAGCAAGCCTTGGTAAGCTGTTTTCCTTGTTGTGTGTTGAGTGCAACTGCTCAACTCTCACTTTAAAAAACCTCCTAAAATTAATGGAGAATGTAGCAATTGAGAAAACTGGGACTAAAATGGAGCAATTGTGTGACTCTCAGGTTTTTTTGTTTGAAGAGGAGTGTGTATCAATAATGTGACCAGCATAAAATACAGAGTCTTCCTTAAGGACCATTTTAGAATGAATTGGGAGGGAAAATAAAATTAACAAACTCAATTCTTCATTTGTCTGAACAGTTTGAGGTCTCAGTCATCTTCTCCCATGCAAGGAAATTCTAAAATAAAACCAGGCATGCCAGAGGCATATACCCAATGACTGAACTTTTTAAGGTGCATGAGTCCCTAGTTGCCCCATTTCTGCATAATTTGAAAGATTTTTGTTCTTACAGGTTCCTCTCCCAAATATATCTAGACCGGATAATGCCTACAGTGAGTACAATTGGGAGTGACATGTTAGGAAAAGTTAATTAAGAATCACCTATGCTTAAATAGGAAAGGAGATGAACACTAAAGTAGCCAAATTGTATGAAATTGGGCACTGTGTGCTATCATAAGTGACAGCTGCCATGTCAATTCCCTGTTCTATTCAGGGCTGGTGGCTGATTAGTGTTATCTCACCAGCCTCGCTTCCTCCACAGCCTGACGGGGCACAGCAGCCCCTGCTGCAGGACCCTGCCACAAGGGACTCTGCTGTGACACTGTGGCTCTGTGCTTGGCCCTGTGAGAGTGGGAAGAAGGGCTGGGAATGGGGAAGGAGTGAATGGAGATGGCCTGGAGCTCCAGCAGGTCGTTGCTTTAATTTAGCGTTTGGGCCAGCTTAATGAGTTGGCCTCAACCTGCAGAGTTGCTAATTCTACCTCCAGCCAGAGCCAGAGAGGAGAGATATAAAAAGATGCATCAATACATCATCCACTGAAGGCCCAAATACATGTGATTTTCCAATAGGAAAACAGAAGTTAGTTAGCTTTCCTCAAAACCGAAACAGCGACTGTTTTCGTTTCTAATAATACAGAATTTCTCACCTTCCTAGATTGATGTAAATATTTACCACAACCACCAGGCTATTAAGATAATGATAGAAACAATAATTTACCTTTAATAGCACATTCTGTGGTAACTAATCCTTATGCTGCAAGATGTACTGGCTTACCTCTTGTTCAGGATTTTCCTTTTGTAGTTAAAATGCATTTTCCTTGTGACGCCAAAGGCTTTTGCACTGCTTTATTTACCATTGTGCATGGAGATCACAGTTAGGAGACCAATTCTGGGGCTGACAGGCATAGCCTAGAAAGAAGGGGAGAGGCACGGAGTATATCCAGAGGGAAATCCTGGGAAATTCCACCTTTTTTCTCTCCCTCGCCCATTTTACTGCCTCTCAAAATGCTGAGAAGCTAATTTGTGGTGGAGAGGAATGGTAGGGACTGAAGGGAGGCTCTGAGTCTTCTGACATCAAAACCAAGGAACATAAAGGATCCTACAAAAACTGGAGAAGCGCTGGAAAGCTGGGAAATCCAAAAAGTGATGTTTACTTAGGAAACATGTATGTTCTTCCCAATGTGTGACTGCTTGCTGTGAGATGTTTTAGCTCGGTACATGCTGGCCCCCAGTGATTGCAGATGTCAGGCTGATCAAAGCAAGAAGATCTGGTGGATAACCAAAACCCCCAGTGCTCAGAACCAGAAGCCCTTCCCAGGTGCAGGTTCAGCTGTGCCTCCCAGCCTTATCTCCTGCCCAAAATTTCATTATTATTTGAAGTGAAAAATAAAGCAAAGGAGTGAAAAGTGATACGCATTAGAGATTCAGTATCTTCAAAGGCTGTTGTCTGTTGGCACTTTTTTATTTATGTGGCTTAATCTGAATAAAGATGGTGAATACCAATGGCTCAGCATTCCTCAGGGCTCGGCTGACAGCTCCCAAGAGCACACATAGACTGAGGATAAGAAGTTATTAACATAATTGTCTTGTTCCCAACCACAGTCTTTGCCTCTTGTGCTCCACCACAGCTTTGCACCACTATTTGCTCGAGTTTAATTCAAATTCACCCTGTTCAGATGCTTTTGTTCAACAACCACCATGAGGTATGTGGCCTGGTTGAAGGCAGGTCAAAGATCAGGAAGAATGGTTAGAGATCTTGAAAACATGGTCTATAGAGGGAAACTGGAATAAAATAAAATCAGCTAGACACCAGGTTCATCGAGTCCTTGAGCTGTTGGTGTCAGATGGGATCAGTAAGAGGATAAAGAATTGAATACATTGCAAAGATCCAGCCAGTCTCCTAACCACCAGCACTTCTTCAGAACTGGAGAGGGATCAGCAGGAAGCCTTGGGGAAGGGCTCTATTGCCTTTGCTGAACAATCTTCAGCCTTTAAATACCTAAGGGTCCACCCCCAGCTATTAGCGTAGGTGGGAGCTGCCCAAAAACCATATGCAAACGTTACTGGTTAGGAAAGTGAGGCAGTTAAATACTATCAAGCCTCTCAGAAGTGCAAAAGAAGAAGAAAAATGAACATTTTTTTTCCCTAGACTCCATCAGAGACCATCTTGCCTGCCTGTTTTTTGGAAAATTTTGCTTCCTTTTGTGCACCCTTACAAAGATTCTTCCCATTCCCTTGCATCAAGATGACAATAATTGCTGTGCTTACTAAAGAGCGTTTTTTACTGTGTCTGTGGCTAATCTCACAGCTGAGAATGGTCTCACCTGAAGTCTACATAAAATTTATGCGCTGCTGGTTTTAGTCCTTTCTGAATTATTTCTTGAGGACCATTGGATAGGTCTATTTTCAAAAAAAAAGATAGAATTTAAATGGTTCTTTATCTGAACTAGCTGCCTAGAATTCCTTTATAACCATTGGAGGGAAATAGGCACTTTAATGATAAAAACTTTATAGACTGAGTTAGCTACCTAATTTAGGTCAGCTGAGTCAAAATTTAGTGAAGATTTCCTTTCAACTCTAGCCAAAGAGATTTCTTGATGTCTAGCTCTGATTAGCTCATACACAATATCTAAAGAATTTTTTTTAGTTAATTCTCTCTCTCATATGTCTGTCCCACTCAGGTCCCAAAAGCAACCTCTAGGAAGAGCTGCAGACCAAACTATAATGATACCATCTAAAAAAACTTTACCATCACAGTACTATTATAAAAACAGCACTGCAAAAATATCCACCACCAAAAAAAAAAACCCAAAACCACAAACTCTGTGTCAATAATTCAATGTCCACAAGCTGTAAGAAAATTCCTTTGGCAAATGACAACCCTAATATTCTTTGACTTGCTGCCATCTCTTCTCACTGCCTTGTAATCAAGTTTGTTTTCAGACAGACTGTGCCTGATTCTTTCAAGATAAGGAGGGTGTGTATTCAAACAGAAGTTACCAGTAGATAGATCTGTGGCATGGGAAGGGCAAAAAAGTAATTGAATAGAGTTCTGTGTATTTATGTGACACTTACAAGTGGTTTCCAGGAAGAGGGATTAAAGTCTCCAGAGGTGGTGGCCATTGTCTCTACAGTTACACACTGGGAAGGGAAAGAACTTGCAAGCTGGGACAACCTTTGGGGTGAAGAAGGACAGGTATTGTTGAAAGGTATAAGTGTCAATATATCTCCCTGTAACTCTGCTAATGGCGAGTCAAAGTAGTTTAAAATAATTCTGAAAAGGTAAGATTTTAATTGAAAATTCTAGGTCTCTATAAAACTTAGTGTGGAAGGTGCTGTAAATGTCCTTCAGCAGCAAGAGAGAGAGTTTGGAGACTTTGATGGGGGAAGATTAAATACAAACACCGATATAAATCAGAGATAGAGATAGAAATAAAGATATAAATACTTCTTCATCTTCGGTCTCCCTGGTATACATTGAGGTAAAACCATTAGTATCTGAAGTTTTGCACTTAGGTTGCTTTTTTTTTTTTTTATTCAAACCAGTGATAAAAGAGGTTACAAAGCAACCATTTCGGTTACTTTGTATCTCCTTTCCCTAATGTAACTTTAAATTGCACAGAAAAACAATTCTCAGTTCTCCAGCATGTCTTAGTGTCACCAATTATTTGCGGGGGTCAGGGATGTTTGACCTTTCAGACAGTNCTTCCCTTCCCTTCCCTTCCCTTCCCTTCCCTTCCCATGTGTCTCCATCTCCTCCTTTTCCCTTTCCTTCCCTGAAATTAGTGACTGCAATTAGAGGTTAATTGGTGCAAACCCCAGCCTCTTTCACTCATTAAGGATGTGATCCTTTCTCACTCTGTGCAGTCAGGGTTGTCCCTGTCCCTGTTTTCCCTGAATGAGAGGGACAGACAGGAGGAAGCTCCACGTTTCCAGTGCCAGACAAGGAGATATCATTGCCTGCCTTGGATGGATTAGGGAAACATTTCTTCTGCAGACAGAACCCTTATAGTGTCCATTATGGGCATGTTTATATCTGTTCTTGGAAGATCTAACATCAACAACTGCCCTGGATGGGCCATCAAGCCTGGTGTGGCTGTTTCTGTTTCCCTGCAGTCCTTCCAATAAAACTTGTCCAGGTCCATTAACAGAAGCTATGGAGTCAGGTGTGGATCTGCTTTCCAGTGACAGGTCTGAGAAAGTGTATCATTTAAAAGGTAAATAGTTTCCCCACAAACAGAGCCCAGCAGCAAAGGAATTTAATTCATGGTATATATCCTAACTCCAAAGGCTTGTCAAATGCTGGGCTGTTCTCTCAAAGAAAGAGATTAAAACTGCACACCTCAGCCTGAATTGTAGCCAGATCCATCTGCTGGTGCATTCCTGTTTTCACTGGGACCGAATATGGAGGGCTGATAGATTATCTCATTCTGATGAGTGAAATCCTGACATCTTAGGAAACAGTGGAAGTTTTGCCATTGGGTTTGCACTGTAATTGAAATGCCAGCACCCCGTGGGTCTGGGGCTGCCACAAGGGGAAGTTTAACCAAAATGTTTTGAGGAATGCTCAGGCTCATCTGGAATTGAGTATTGAGTGTTCCTGCATGGCAACTGGTTATAGTCAGGAGCAGGGCTAAATGACTGCTCACTGCCACGCTTAGCAGGAGAGTCAGGAAAAGCTCAAACCATATCTCAAGCCAAAAAACGGGATTTTCTAATTTAAGGTATCAAAAGGATTTTGGGTCACCATGCCATACAGGAAAGTGCAGACCATTCAATTTTTTTCTACTGTTACATCTTGAAGAAGCAGTAATAATAATAATAACAACATTAATAAATGATGATGAAGAAGAGGAAGAAGAAGAAGAAGGAGAAGAAGAAGAAGAAGGAGAAGAAGAAGAAGAAGGAGAAGAAGAAGAAGAAGGAGAAGAAGAAGAAGAAGGAGAAGAAGAAGAAGAAGGAGAAGAAGAAGAAGAAGGAGAAGAAGAAGAAGAAGGAGAAGAAGAAGAAGAAGGAGAAGAAGAAGAAGAAGGAGAAGAAGAAGAAGAAGGAGAAGAAGAAGAAGAGGAGGAGAAGGATCACAGAAAGAGCTGTTCAGAACACCCAAACAGCATGTTTTTTCCTTGCAGTAAGCCTTGGAAATAAAAGGTTGCAAAACCCTTGGTACCTCCTGCTGAGAGTTTTCACACTTTAAAATAAAGCTGCCAGAGACACAAGCAGTTTTGGGTTTGGCTGAATTCTAAATGTCAATATTGCTGTTTACTACCTCTTGAAGTAATGAATTGCATTGAAGGTCCAGCAGCTCTCACTGTCCCTATTGATTGAAAACCTGAGCTGTGGTTCACTGTTTCCAAGTCACCTGTTATCCCTTTACACAGTGACCTCTGCCTGTACACTTGTAGTTCTGCTGCTTTTGAAGCATGTGTCTAGTGAACATGCCTTTGACGTCTTTTCCATCCAATTAAAATTCCTTGCTATCATTCCCTTTTATCTAACATTTGTAATTGGATTCCCAGTTTCTCAATTTTCATGTCAGCAAGGGGGAAAACGACAGCAAGTGCCTGATAAAAAAAAAAAGTTTTTATTTAATTCTGTTAAATGGTTTGTTCTTTCTTTAGCTGAGTTTCTGAAGCAAAAATAGGCTTCTGCAATCATAGTATTATTTTCCCACCTCTTTCTCCACTTAACTCTGTGATTTCTTGGCCCATTTCAGTCAGATTTGTAAATCTATAATATCCTGGTGGTGCTACATTTCTAAGAGCTACAGAAGACTGGAGACTGGCTAGAGGAGGTGAACCTGGAAGTGTCCAAGCCCAGGCTGGATGGGATTTTGAGCAACCTGATCTAGTGGAAGGTGTTCCTGCCCAAGCCAGGGCGTTTGCATCTTGGGTTATTTCCAACCCAAACCATTGATTCTATGATTCTATGATTCTATGATTCTATGATTCTATGATCCCATAATCACACGAAGAAAAAACCTGTGCTGTGTGAGCAGATATTTACCCAGTCTGGGTTGCCAGATGTTGGTGGGGACATTCCCACATCCCCAGCAGCACACAAGCTGCTTTTTCCCAGGGGACAGCTGTGGATGGAAGTGGGGCTGGGAGGCGCCCATGGCTTTTCATCATGAAGGACACGGGGTAGGGGAAACGAGAGGAATCTAGAGGAGTAAACCACCCAAACTGATTAGGAAAAAGACTTTGTTAATGCCACTTGCTGCTCATTAAATGCCTTGGGGCTTTTGAGAGCATTACAGCCTGGCCAGTTGTTTTGAAAGCTGCGCGTTCCCAGAGTGTTTTCTGTTTTCATGTTACTGGCAGTTCACAAAAATATGCTCTAGCAGCATCTTGTACACCAGGATCAATACCAGAGACAGGTGAAATACATCACTTTCTGGAGATGCCCACGAGGCCCTAGGTTAGTCTGAATGCCTATCTTCTACATGGCTGCCTGCAGGTGAGATGAGTCGAGGTTTAATTGGCCAGGGTTTTGTTATTGCTGAAAACATGAATCTGAACAGAGCAGAACATTTGTATTGACCCATAACACAGTGATTTAGTTTACATTAACTCTACCAAATATTATTCCCTTTATTCTCTATGATTTTCCCTTTGGGAGAACTTCAGAAGTGCTCAAAAGCCAGCAGTCTAGAAGCTGTGCCACAAATATTTAGCTATAGAAAGCACCCAGTAAGTCTGGTGTTACAGTTAACCTCAGATTGTCTCTTCCTTGATTGATATTCCAAAGTCTTGGTCAAGAATCCTTAGATGACATCACCAGTGTGGAATAACAAGACAGCTATTTTGTTGGGGTTTTTCCTCTCATCTAATGGAATAACATAGCCAATAAATTCTTGAAGTCAGTAATACCCAGCAGCAGCAGCGGCACACTAGTACATCAATTATGAAATTACTATAAAATTAACCACAAAATCTATTTGATAACCATTCACAAGATTCCAGCAAGTAGGAATTCCAAATGTGATGGAACACTCGTGACTATGATGGCAAGGAGGGGACAAATGTTTTGCAAGCCCAGCCCATCTGCTTAAAATAATGTGAGTTATTCCAGATCTTCTTTCCCCTCAGGCAAGGTACTGTATAGCCTTTGGATAGCAGGAAAGTAAAGTTAATAGAACAAAAGGTTAAAAAAACTGAGTAGCTGTAACTTGGCAGATAGGGATACAGACCCAGATAATTGTCTGGAAGCATCTGAAGGGAGGGATTAGAATAGTTTCTAGTTGTTCAGGGGAGTGTAATTAGATATAATCGGATGAAATTAGGCAATGGAAAATATTAGGGAGGAATATCCTAATGAAAACTTCATCCAAAACCTGCCATAGGCTGCAAAGAAAGCTTGTTGGAGAAAGCCGTGGCTCCATGCTAAAAGTGAGTGAAAGGAAGAATTATGAAAATGCACTGATTCTGCACTGGAAAGGTGATAGGAAGATCTTCAAGAGTTTCAGTTTTAATTTAATCTAATCCCATGTATAGTGCCTTACTATGCTGGTAAAATTGAAGAAATTTCTTTGAAGACAATTTTGAGTGTCTCTCTAAGGTTCAGAACCTTCATTATCATATCTAGGCTCTCTAAGCATTAATTTTATATGGCACAATTAAAATTCCATAATCAAAACCATATAAGGGTTTCTCCAGAACAATGTTCCTGGTTTTTTGTCCCCAGGAGGTATCAAGGCCTCTTTCTTTTTCCTGTTATCACTTTTTTGTGGGGATGGTGGGGAGGATTTCAACCCTGGCTCTCTGGAATGAGCTGGTAAAGGGATGATTTTCACTGTTTGTGTTCACATGCACCAGTGTGCATGTCAGCTCTTGTAAGGTGGTCCACGTTTCTGATATCAATGTCATTCCACTAAATTTTATGCATTGTGTACCTGGACGCTACTGCAGGCTTGGGCATGGACTACTTGTCCTCTGTATATTCTGGATAACGTTTTATTTACCCTGAACATAAGAATCTGGATGAAACTGCCAAGCATTACTGAAATTATCCATCCATTAGGACACTGCAATTTTCTCTCCCCTCAGAACTCTCCGAAGATCAGGTTACACCCTTGACTGGCTTTCAGGTTGGTCAATAATGAACTGTTCCTGGAATTAAGAACTCTATTTTACCTTTTCTGCCTCTGTGCAGCCACGGGCCACACTATGGAGAGGGCCATGTGAGTAAGGTTCTATCTACCCATGCTCTGCCTGTCTTTCCTGCTGTACAGAACCCGTGTATGTTTTCCCCAAGCAGACAAATGTGGTGAGCAGTCAGTGTATAAAAGATCCACTTTCTAAAACCTCTCCTCCATACAGAGTCTCAGTGACCCACTTGCAGGGTTATGGATCATGTTTGCAGTGTCAAGAGCAGAAGTTACTCCCATCTGACTGCTTTTTGAAGTAAAAGAGAGATAAAATCAACTGAAAAGTATTAGGGGAAAACAGATAACTTTAGGCAGCTCTGTGCTGAGAGCAGCCAACCAACACAGGTTTGAAGGGAGCCATCCATTTAAATGGAGATGAATGTTTGCAATCACAATAACTGGATTTAATTATTACTTAACATACTCAAAGTGCATTTTGCTTCGTAAAGGAGATTCTCTTTAAGATGATTGCAGTGCTAAATGTTCTGATTGAATAGGAGCAATACACAGAACCATTTAAAATCCAAGATAACAATGTGACACAGCTGAGATTATATTTATTCCTCAACATTTTCTGATTCTGAAATTTTTTTCCTTTAAGACAGCGGACTTTGTATATTGGTAGGGAGTTAGTCACTCTTGAATTATTGCAATATGCAGGTTTGCAGATGTAAAAATGTATTTTATTTACATTTGTTAACTGCAGTGTGATTTTACACTCCTAGTGACCTCTCTCCTGTTTCCTAATTCTAATTTTTTCCCTACCTAAGGGAAGGCACTGGGGTGACCTAAGATCCTTTCTGGCTTCAGCTGTGCCTTTCTGCTGAACACAACTGATCCATACTGGGGATCAAGGTTTGGCCAGAAATACTTCAAAGCAGAGAGACTAATCAGGATAATGAAGCCTTTTCCCCATCTCACCTCTGTACATCCAGGGTGTGAACACCAACAAAACTCATCCCTTTCTGCAACCAGACAAGGTAGCAGTTGCTGTAGCCCTCAGCAAGCTCAGCTCTCTCATGAAGGCTCTTTCAAGGCCTCCCTTGCGTTTTAAACTCTGCCCCAGGTCTGGAGAATATTTGTTGGAAGTCATCTTGAACTCTTCCTAGGCAATTTTGAATTCCAGCAGCCTCTTTCTTGGTGTTCTTACCATGACAGGCTCTTGGCAGCTCAGTGTCTGGGTGAGAGGATGATCCTTCCCAAGGCTCTGGGCCCTGGATGCAGCAGAGCTACTTCCAGATGAGTGCTATGTGATCTCCCAGTCCAAGCAACTGAATTTGAATACATGTGGAAAATACATATCAAATCAGACAGTGATACAGTCAGAATAGCAGTGAGGACTTCTAGATAAAGGATTACATTATTGGGTTACTGTTTTATTTTGATGCCCTCTTTAGTTACCAGTTTGTTCTACAGTATTTCAGTCAGGTCTACAGCAAGCTTCCTGAAGGGTTTATTCTAAAAAGTAATGCAATTTGAAAAGGTAGAAAATCACAGCAAACTCATTTAGTTTCACTCATTGTTACTAGTTTGCCATTCTACATTGATTTTTCTCCTTCCTATTATACATGGACTATGTTCTCTAATGGGTTTACAAGTCTACTGATTAATGTGAGTAAAAATAATACTTGCTTTATTGAAGGGGTAAATAATGTCTTAACTACTTTGCACCCTACAGCTCTTTCAGAGCACTAATCTGACATGGCACTATCACAATGACTTCACCTGCCTTCTTCCCAAACCCCTTTAAAGCCTTTTACATTCATTTTATTCTCATTTCCCCTGAATATTTGCTCAACACTTTTTTAAATGGATTTGCTTTCACAGTGACTACACCTTTTGTGGGCAAACATTTCAATATCCACCTTGTCCTGTTGGGAATATTTACAGAAAGGGAATTTTTTGAGTCACTATACAAATATTGAAAGAGTGAATTTAAATTCAAGGCACAGATATTTGGGGTAGAACTGCTACTCAGATTATCTATAGAATGCATAGGAAAAAGTTGCTCATGATGGTTTCAAAAAGCCATTAATAAACTTTAACTCTGCTCCCACCACCTATTTCCTTTTCCTGGTCAGTGCTGACTTTTGCATATTTTTTCAGCTTCTTGAACACTCTAATGACAGCTTTCCTGGTGTGTTTCTGTGTCCCTCAAAGGACCAGATTTGTTCCACACAAACACTTTAAGTTGCACCTGTTATCTTAGCCAAGACCGTTGCATGCAGCACATCCAGGTCGTTCCTACTGACCAGTGTGGTTTGGGTTGGAAGGGACCATAAAGCTCATCTCCATCCAACTCCCTGCCATGGGCAAGGACACCTTCCACTAGACCAGGCTGCTCCAAGTCCTTTCCAGCCTGGCTCTGACACCATCACCTCATCCTTTGTCTTTCCTTCCTCCCCTTCCCAGCAGCAGACCCCGCCCTAACCTGAGCACAAGTATTTATTCTGAGAGAACAATTAATAGAAAGGTAAAAGCTAACCCACTAGGTTAGGGCCCCATAATTCTACTGTCCACCTCTTTATGTATTTAAAAATTCAATTAAGATTGAAGTTCTGAGGGTGCAGAGTGTGTCACAAAAGGGAAAACGAGGATGAAATGGAACAGCAGACAGAGCTGAGGGGTCTCATTTCCTTCACTGGGCAGGGTGAAGAATGAACACAGAGTGTAGCTGCTGCCATCTCACTGGGGTTTCAAAATCCAAGCCTCCTGTTAGCAGTGGGAAGATTTCAGGCAGATAGGAAGCGATATATCTTCATGAAATGCTTTAAATGTTGAATGTGATGTCTATCTTGGCAATGTCCTTTTGAAAGTTTGAGATCTAGTGTTCTGGATGTGCAAAGGAATACATTTCAGACTTCTGCATTTCAGATTCTCTCTGAAACAAAAAAATAAAAGTTCCTGTTTGCATATGCATTCTGCATACTGTGCCTCAGACACAGGGTATTAGCAGCAGTGCCAGTGATTCTGTTATCCCCTTTGGTGGTGGGACATTTTTTTCTTTTTCTCTTTTTTTCTCTTCCCACAACTGTTTCCCAAAAAAGGAAGAGAGGGAGAGGGTGTATTTCCAAAACCCATCTCTCAGCTTCTTTATTTTTATACAGTCTCCCCTCCCCACCCAAAATACACTGAATAGTCCTTTATGTAACTTCAATTTAAAAAAAAATTACAGCTGCTCCTCTGAAGCCATCCAAATCTAATTAAGTACAGAAGCCAAAGTTATATTAAGCTTCTCACTTTCTTCGTCTTACCATCTCCATTCATACCTTCATTCAATGTGTTCACAAAAAAAGGAATTTCTAATAATTGTATCTATAGTCTTGGAAAAAGAAAGCCACTAATCAGGAGGCCTGTGAAAGAGGAGAGATCGGAGCCTTGCTTGAACTTGGCAGTCTGGCCCCAAAAAAACCTGCGGACAAAAGGGGTGAAGGGAACTGAAGAGCTTAGCCCTAGGTCTAAGGAAGCTGGTGAGAATTTGTTCAGCCTCTGAATAGAGATCTTCATTTCAGTCCTAAATTGTGCCTGCACAGACTCATTGAAATGCCTTCTCTGAAGGAAGAGGGGGCGGGAGGCACGGGAGAGAGAAGGGAAGAAAAGTTTGTTGAATATAAATGAGGTTACGTGTGGCTGAAGAGCGAGATAGAAGCTCTACAGAGATTTATTCCTGACTGACACACAGGAACACAAAGGCAATAAAATGTGTCCTTGGCAAGAGGCATTAGGAAGCAGTAAACTTTAATCTTCGGAGAGCTGAGATGATGCTACCCACCTCAGTGGAAAATACTTTCTCATTTGTGGAGTGCGTTATTTAAAATGTGTTTAGCCAGTTTAAAGAAGATATAACGAGCTTCCTTGCCATGCCATGACCTTGTGATTCAGGCAGTCTGCAGAACCACAAGACCAGAATAAAGACCCTCGATATTTTCTCACCAGGGGACTCAGCAGTCTTCCTTCACCTCGTGTCTCATCTAGGGAAAACTTCAGAGTCTTGAATGGGATTGCATCTCAGACGAGTTTTTTTCCAGTGCCTTTTATATTTTTTAGCTAGCAGAAGATGTATATTCAGTCTGGCAGTCTGGTACTGGTTATTCATATTAATCTCTTCACTTATATTCACATGTCCTGCTCCAAGGAGCCCTGAAACTGCAACATTGCTCAGTAAAAGCAAAGGAACAGAAGCCTGGCCATTAAACAAAAATATTGTCCACTGCACAGCAGAGAGAGTACATTATAATTAGTGTCATTAAGATACAAAAATGTGGATGGGGCATGAAATCCCTTAAGGAAACATCACCTGTCCTGATCCTAACAATAGGAGATTCATAAAACATTAAAAGATAATTAATTTGCTTGCAGTTCTGACTGAATTTATTGTAAATTTTCTGTTTGTCCACTTCATATTAACAATTAGGAAACAGGATAACCCGTTCCCAGCTCCTTGGACTCTTGCTCTGAGACTCTGGCAAAAGGCTGAGAGTTGATTTGTAAAGTGGGACAGGAAATGCCAACTAATGCACCTTGCTTTCTAAGAAGGAGTAAAGTCACTTCCCCACCTTGCACTGCTCTTCAGAGGCTGGATAAACCTTATCTTGGTAAAATGAAGAGTTGTCTTGCATTCAGTCTCTACAAGGAGTGTTCACTGGCCATTAATCCAAAGCAGAGCCCTGAAGATGTCCTTTCCCTGCTCTGAAATCAGAAACATCACATTGCTGGAGGCTTAGAGCAGCTTCCCAGTTGGTCTCATCCTGTACAGTCACTCACTGGATAAATGGAAAGTTATTTTTACTCCACAGCTTAAACAAAAAAAGTAAACATTTTATGAGGTTTATATACTGTTTGCTTTGTCTTTGAAAAGAAATTTCAACTTTCCCCCACCACTCGCCCTGGATCTCTCTTTAGCTCATCTGTATCTGGATTTTCTGCTACGTAACCAAGGACATTTACAACAGATACAAATTTCATTCTTGGGCTGTAATTGCATTTGTTTTGCCCTGCTTTGATGTTAAATATAAAGTACCCCCAGGCTACTCCATCTAACACTGGCCTGTTAGAGAAAAGTCCTGCTAGGGGAAGGCAGGGTTCTGTATTTAGCCTGATCTGCAGAGGTGATGTTCATCAGAGAGCTGAATGAGCTCCTAAATGAAGGGAGGCACCATCCATGGGCTCATGTACCAAATCCAGCCCCAGAATACCAAAGGATGTCAGTCAACTTTGCACGTGGGAAAATCAGTGCATTTCATTTCTACAAAAGCCAGATCAAATGAAGAAGCACAGCCCCTATTTGGTGGAATCACCATCCCTGAAAGTGCTTAAAAAACACATGGGCACATGTGGTACTTAGGGAACGTGGTTTAGTGGTGGATCTGGCAGTGCTGTGCTAATGGTTGGACTCAAATGATCTTAGAGGGTCTCTTCCAATCTTAATTGGTCTATGATTCTATTTTGTATTATTTTAGTGAGGGCCTTGCTCATTTTGACAGCAAGAAAAATTTTATTTATTCTCTCTTCCATCACCTTTCTCTAGGAAAACTCTGAACAACCTCCTGGTTATGAATGCTATGTACTCCAAATCCATAAAAAGCATACAAAAAAGGAAAAACTTTAATCCTTTTCTCTTAATCTGTACATCAAGAAGTTTTTCCCTTTCAAACATACAAATAACTGGAGGAGTTCCCTAAATAGGAAAAAAAAAAAAAAACTTGAGCACATCTTTCAGAGGTGTCCAAGAGATGTATCAAAGTGCAGGGAGGGAAAAAAGGTGTTAAAAGTAGAACAGAAGGAGCACGAACATCAAAAATGCCCTGCACAGACTGCAAAGAGGATTCAGCCTTCATCTTCCTTTTCCCAGGGAGATGGACTGGCATGAAATCTGCAGCAGAGTGGAGTACATAAAACCGTGCTTATCTTTTCCTGTTTATAAGTTGCATGACGCATTCAGTTTTATGAGCAGTGGCCTTGTAAGCACAAGGACTTCCTAATCTGTAACCACTTGATTTATCTGGGCCAGGCTTGTTAAACCAAATTAGTCCTGATGATAAAATAGCAGTGAAAATGTTGTTCTGGGGGGGTGAGGGGAGGGGGGGGTTTCATGTCTGCAGGGCAGTGGAGGAAAACTTTGTTATTGGGAAGCCCATTTAGCTCAGGGGCCTTGCAGCTTTACATAAAAAACATGCTTTTTGGGGCTGTGCCTCAGCAGTGAAGGAGTTAAAATGGGTACTTGCTCTGTTCCCATCCTTTTCTCCAGCACGACCACCAGACACTCTTCTTCTGGCTTTAACTAAAGCAGCTGTTTTATTATGCCCCCAGATTCCACCACGTTTTAATGTGTACACCAATAAGTTTTGGATACATCAAACACGCTTTTTATTGGTATTACTTCCCAGTACGACGTTACTACCAAGCTAGTAAATATTTTGTCTCAGACCACACTAAGTTCGAGCCTAACTCTTGGTTTTAGCATTTCAGGTGGGTGGTCTCTCTTTCTCACTCACGGGGAGAAGTGGGAATATCCATGGATGGGAAAGGCATTGTTGGAGCTGTAAATGTTGTACATTGTCTATGGACAAGTCAGCTTTCCTGTCTTTTCCCTGAATTCAGGAACAAAAGCACCTTGAGCACAAAATGAATCAGACTTAAAGACAAGTTCCCATTGGAGAGGGACTTTTGACAAGGATGTGTAGTTACAGAACAAGCAGAAATAGTTTCACATTGACAGAGGGCAGGGACAGATGGGATATTGGGAAGGAATTGCTGTCTGTGAGGGTGGGCAGGCCCTGGCACAGGGTGCCCAGAGCAGCTGTGGCTGTCCCTGGATCCCTGGAAGTGTCCCAGGCCAGGCTGGATGGGGCTTGGAGCAAGCTGGGACAATGGAAGGTGTCCCTGCCCATGGCAGAGGAGGTAAAATTAGATGGTCTTTCAAGTCCTTTCTAACCCTAATCATTCTGTGATGATTCTGTGACTTCCATGGCTTCCCAGCTAAAGAAAATAATAGGAAATTAGGAGTGACAGCTCTGCAACCTGCCTGACTGCTGCCCCACAGCAGAGCCAAGCCATCACAGTGCTCAGTACGAGCCACGCACGCTCTGTGATTTGTCTGAGCCCAGCACTGTGGCTGCTGCATTCACTGGGCTGCCTGGCAGTGCTGAGTGGTGCCTGCTCTGAATGGCTCTTTGCTGGCTCTGTTTGCCATGGGAGCTGCTGTGCCCCCTGCACACAGCCCTGAGATCCTTTCCAGGGCGTGCAGGAGCTCTGTGGCAGCTCAGCACCCCTGAGTTCCTGCCCCACTGCATTATTTCTGCTCCCCCCGTGCAGCTGCCATCACAGAAGAAATTGTGACTGCAGCTCATTCCCGTTATCTTTCACATGCTGATAAGTTGAATAAAATATAATTTCCTCAGCCACTCAGTATGTCTTTGTGACTCTGATTTCTGAGAGGAAGCAAAAGGCTTCCCATCAATGCAGGCCAATCCTTGCTGAGGAGGAGTTTGACTCCTGTGCCTGATTGTGTGTAAGGTCATTTCAATCACAGCCTCTGCCCAAGGACACAGGCTCAGGGAGCACCAAGTGTCCTCAATTTCAATTCTGCTTTGAATGCAAGTCCAATTTGATTCTCCGTGGTGCTTAATTAGGGTGTATCATTGCCAGGACATGTGGTTTTATGCTGAAATACTCTAGGCATCAAGAAAGAGTTGTGCAAACATTCTCTGGCCCTGACCTTCAGGATGCTTTCCTGTGGTCCTCATAAGAAAGCCTTGCGTCTAGACCCCCATCACCATTTGACTTAAAAACCCTCCATATGCAAGAGTTTTTCCTTAGGTCTCAGCACCTGCAATCAGGTTTCCTGAGATTCAGAAATCTCATAGTGAGGGGTAGTTTGAGACTTCTGCAGCTCCAACCAGCAAGAGATAAACAGGAACAAGTTGCAATTGCCATTCTTCTGATGTATTCTCTTTGGAGAGGGAGGATTTGAGCCACAAGCTCTGGAACAGAGTACTCAACACTGGCAATTTGGCTATCCAAGATGATGGGAAATGTGGAGCAGACGGCTCTGTCAGCAGTATTTCCCGTTTTTTAGACTCAACCTGAAGAAATGAAAAGCCTCAGTAGCTAAAGCCACAATAAGCACCACAGGACTGCCCTGGCATCCCCAGGGCAGTCAGGAAGACCTCAAAGCTGAAACACTGTTCAAGACAAACCCCAGGAGGTGCTCAGCACCCCCCTGCAATGCCATTTCAAAATATTTAATGTCCCTCCCAACGCAAACCAGTGTGTCAGCCTGTGATTTCAGGAGCTAGCACTTCGTAAGGAGGTGCATGTATTATTCACCAGGTCATTTGTAAAATGCAAAGGCTCATTTCACAGCTTCCCTCCACTCTTCCTGGGTGACCTTGCTGAGTCTCAAAAAGTGGCATTCATCTCAGCCATCTGCAGACACGCAGCATTATGGATGTAATCCTATAAAACATCAGCGATCTACCTTTATAAACAGAGGGACTATTAAAAAAAATAGAGAGGAACAGGTATATTCAGAGGATAACTCACATGGTCTGTCTTAGATAAGTGCTGTGCCTCAGTTCCTCATTTCCCACCTGTAAAACAGGGATGGCAGCACCACCCCACATTCCTGGAAATGCTGAGAGATAGGGTTAAAATACTTGGATACCACAGATCTGGAAAGATCTCCAACAGTCTGAAGTCACTGGGGAAAGAGGATGTTCAGCTGATTAGCACATCCAAAGAGAGAAATTTTTGTCCTAGTTAATTATGGTGTTACTAAATTTCTGAGCACAGCATCTGGAATTTTGAAATATTTCTCCCTGAAAATCAGTGGCTGGGGTTTTTGGGGCTGTTGTTTTGTTTTTCCCCAGTGTAGTTAGAGCAATGAAGGCTTTAGATAAATTAGACATTCAGAGAGATTTGAGGCAAGTTGGGATGGATAGAGATAAAGTAAATCAAGTCACCAGTACCATCTGCTCTGTGGGAGAGGAGGCTGGGGATGTCTTCCTCTCTTTTCAGTTAGCAGATGCAGGAGATGGTGAAAAGGTCAGAGATAAATGTAGTGCTCACCTCACGCCACATATTCACAGGGGCTGGACTAAAGAGAGGCCGGAAAAACTCGTGTGTACTTTCAACCTTTCACTGCAGGCAGTAAAGAGCACTACAGAGATGGAAAGGACAGACTATTTTTGTGCAAAGCCTGGAGACAGTCACCGTAGCAGAGTGGGACCAAAATAATAAAAACCCCACCAAAAAATAATTTCCCTTTCTGCTTTCATCCTCCCTGTCTCTCCCACACCCCTTCCCCTCTCTTGCCTCACAGAAGCTATAAATCTAGGCCATCAGAGAGAAGCTGGAGCAGCAGCATATTATCTTGAGAAATCACTCCCAGAAGGGAGCAGAAAGTTCACAAGTGGAGTGCCAAAAAAGGAGAAATCGCAGCGCTATCATTGGATCCGGCTGCGGCTGGAAGGCGTCCAAGCTCCTCGCACTGCTGACATCCCTGCGCATAATCAGAAATTCCTTTCAATTATGTGGGAAAAAGGAGCTTCGCATTGTCAGCCCAAATGCCCCCGTGAAGAAATGGGCTGCCACAGGCAGCATCACCCTAGAAGGCCATGGTGGAGCAGCAGCCAGGCCCGGAGAGGGGAGGGGAGGCAGCACTTTGGGACCGCGCTGCTCCCGCTGCCACATCTGTCCTGGGCCCCCAGGGCTGCACAGGCACCCTTGGCTAGAGCTGGTGGGAAATATCAGGTACTGTCAGACCAGCGTTAGGGACAGCACAGAAGGAATCCCTGCTGTGAGGCCAAGCTGCCCTTGAGTGCTGAGAGATGGTTTCTGCAGCCCCAAGCCCCTTCTTGGCAACTTCTTGCCCCAGCAGGCAAGGGGCAGTGCCTTCCTCCGAGGTGTGTGACCTGGCACAGCAGGGACTCAGCACACAGCTTGGGCAGCCCTCTGCGTGGACGTGTACCCCACAGGCAGACCAAAGGCACAGCCTTAAATCTCAGTGCTTAAATAGCCCAGCACTGTGGTGTCTGGGTTTCACAGTGCCCTGCTTTAAATGTAAATCCCAGAGGTGTCTCAGAGGAGATGTCAAATTTATGGAAATGCTGCATGTTTTTCATTATGGCTCCTGAGTGTGTTTACTGAGATGTGGAAAGATGTCCGTTTTCCTGCAAATGGATTCTCTGCCTTTTTCCCAATATTTTTTTTTTTGCCAATTTATATCCATTAATAGATTTAGTGGGCAGCCTGACAAAGTTAGGCAGCTGCATGCTGTTTTTCCTGCTAGCTACAAGGGTGTTACAAGAGGTTATTTTAGCCTAATGAACTTTCTATCCCCAGACTCCCCCTCTGTTGTCAGTAAGGAGAAATGGTTTCCATCAGGAGGAAGGAGAACTTGATTTGGATGCTGTGAGCCGTCTTGTGAAGTCTTTTTCCTCTTGTTGACAGTGGAGGGAGCCTAGGGAGAGCTGTCCATTAGGCAAAAGGTGGTTATTCTCCCTAATTTGCTCCACATACTGGTTGGGGATATTACTACCATATGACTTCTTGCCATCTAACTAAGGTGCTCTGAGTCACTCCCTGGAAACAACTGTTTCCTGGCCTACACAGAAAATTTAGGCTGTGACTCACACCTCAGATAGATGCCCCAAATAGTCTATAATAGGTGGTGTGAATGGCTGCTATTGTCTGTCTCAGTGGTGAGATCCCCACTCCGGGGACCATTGTTTCAGTGTTTGCACAGCGCTCAGCACAATGGAACATTTTAATTGCCTCGCCATGCACCCGCTTGTCTCCAAGAGTGCATTTTTCATAACGTTAATGAACTATCATGAAGCTTCCTTCTCACAAAAGAATGGGAGGGAAAGGAGCGAGCAGTGTGCTTGGTGCTGGGCCAAATAACTGAAACCAGGACACTGCACCATTTAGAGACCTCATATCTACCTTAATAGGTGTCCAGAACTGTGATTTACACAGGCAAGTCACTCCTCAAAACTACTTTCAGGGTCCTAAGTAGTTTGGGGTTGTGTGTGTTTGTGTGTTTGCCTAGTGATTCAACAAATGGGGCCATTTGGTGAGTGCAGTTGTGCTGCAAAACCCTTTAAAAGACTAGGAATGATAAAAAAACCACCAGCAGCAAGAGCAGAAATTGCACCAAAGCCTAACTAGGCCTTGTGAATTCTGTGCCCTG
The DNA here is from genome assembly GCA_013396995.1 of Dicaeum eximium. Lineage (NCBI taxonomy): Eukaryota > Metazoa > Chordata > Aves > Passeriformes > Dicaeidae > Dicaeum > Dicaeum eximium. Next base: position 335,583 of record VWZP01004408.1, on the reverse strand, counting down.
GATTTTAACTCTGCAAGGTGCAGACAGGCGTCAGAGCAGGACGAGGGAGGGTGTGGGAAGCACGAGGAGGGGATGGCACACGCCGGCTCTGCCAGCCCCATACCCTGGCCCAGGGAAGGACCTCTTCCCTCCACAGGGCTGTCATTCCAGCATCTTTCGCCAGCCCTGTCATTATTTTGAATGAATAAATACACAGGAGACTAGCTGCACGCTGGAATGTCTGGAATGCCAAAGCAGAACTCAGCTAATAATGGTTCTATAGTGTAAATCAGCAGCATAGCGGGTCCCGGTTTCACTTGGCTGTGCTCCATGAATAGCAGAAGCGACATTGAGTAACAGTGAATTGAAAATCAGTTTAAAAAGAGGAAGAGGGTAAACCCTGAAAATACTCTCTCTTATGTGTGAACTATTTTTAAAAGCTGAGAATTAAATCTTTAAGTGATTAACTCAGGGAAAAATATCTTGTTCTGTGAAGCAGTCACATAGCTCTGGCAAGGAATATCTCTGGAGCGAGTTGGTCCCAAGGAAAGAAGTTAATGAAAGCAGTTTTTCTTCAGTCTTACGTGACCTAGGATTGACCCAAAAGAATCACAGTCATTGGGGAAAACACTGGGTGCTGCTAGAATTAATTTAGAACATGACCTCTGATTGGAGTTCCTACTAGCACAAGGAGACAGCTGTTGACTCGCATTAAGCGGCTGGCAGATTGGCTCCTCTTTTTTATTTTTTTTTTTAACTTTTTTTTTATTTTAAACTTTGCTACATATCTGCATCTAACAGAAACTTAGCAGAGAAGTGGGGAACATCTTTTTTAATGGCCATTCTGAGTTTCTCTGTGAGTGTGTTTGTAATGGGCTACTTGCCACGGAGCCTTTGCTATGAGATGTTGCTGGCAGAGCTTCTTTGGCTAAGAGCAGGAAAAAAAAAATCAAATTTACCCAGCCAATGTATCTTTGCCAGTAAAATCTTGCTGTAGACACAGCTATGCTGCTCGATGAGGTTTTCACAACTAAGCTGGCAGGATACTGGCCTCTGAGGGCTGTCACATTGTCCCTGCTAGGAGAGGGCACTGCACTATGGCAACAATGAAACAAAGACACCCTAGGAGGATATTTCTCAAGGTTGGCATAATTTTACTCAATTTCAGCCACTAAGAATCACAGGATCACAAAATGTTTTGGGTTGGAACGGACCTTAAACATCACCTCATTCCACACCCCTCTCGTGGGCAGGGACATCTTCCACCAGACCAGGTCATTCCAAGCCCTGTCCAGCCTGAACTTGGACACTTCCAGGGATGGGACAGCCACAGCTTCTGTGGGAATCCTGTGCCAGAGCCTCATACAAGTTAACATAATCTGGGAGCATCCCAAAAATCACACAACTGTGTAAGGGATATCTTCATGAGCTGCTCACCCCTTTTTGCCAGGAGCTAGTGGTAGAGAGGTTTTGCCTAGACTGGAAATTTAGGATTTATAAGAAGCTTTTTAGCAGTGACTCAGAGAGGGGGAAGGAAACACACTGTGAGAAAATTGAAGGTTGTAGCTGGAACATTGTAACAAGAGTCCTGAGGAAAATTAAGTCCCAAATATACTGTGCGGCTACCTATAGGCACTAAGAGTTGTAAAATGTGTGTGTAATTCCAAATACACTGTCTTAGTGGGCTGTGTACCTGCTCCTAAGTGCTGCTGTGCATGGAAGATGTCCCCCTGTGCCACAGCAATGAGCTGGCTAGTGCTGAAGCTGTGAGGCCACCAGGTTTGCTGGCAGGTGTTTGGGGTGCAGAGCATGAGGCAGGCACACAGGCACTGCACACAAGCAGAAGAGTGTACTACCTATGGGAAAAAAAAAATACAAGTATGAGCTGGATCAGTCATTTCCATCTCAAAGAGGATGGGAGGGAGAAGTCTGTCTCTTGAAGTAGCTGCAAGCAAGAGGGTGGAAAAAGAGTCTCAGAAGAGGGAACCTTCTGCAGAGATCACAGCAAACCCTACGGCTTTTGCACTGCTCTGTCCCTTGGAAATTCAGTCAGACAGGAAAAATACCTCAAATGAGGAGTGACTGAAGAGCATCAGGTAATCCTAGGAAACACCCTGGCAGGTCTCCTCTGCTCAGCAGGGATCCCTGTGTTAGGAGGTCCTCCTGAGGCACCAGGGAGCTGGGCTTTCTTAAATTCTGGGCTGGCATTCTGTGGCAGGCAAAGACAGTGAAATGCTGCTTGTAGGGATGGCAAATACATACACAAGTAGGAAATCTAGTCAAATTTAGCAGCCTGAAAGAGTAAGATTTTACTACTGCTCATAAAACTGCATGGGAGGCGCAGCTCAGTGACAAAAGTGTTCACAGCCTGGGTGTACAATGTGGACAGGAGCACAGGCTCCCAGAACTTCCACCAGCTCTTGGCAGAGACATTGTTCTGCCAAGGAAAGATGACAGGGAGTGCAGCTGTGCATGTCCCAGGCAGCAAAAGCCCCTCAGTTACAGGCTTCTTCCCTTTCATTACTCAGCACTGCATGTGAACTGCAAGATGCTGCAGCAGCTGATTCCACACACAGGGCCAGGCAGCTCCCCGCACTGGAGTGCAAAGATGCACTAAAATCTGCAAATCTAAATGTTCCTGAGATTTTTGGGTCAAAGGCCTCTTTTACTGAACGAGTCCTCATTTGCTCAGAATTTTGCCAAAGCTTTCATGTGGCCTGAATCCTGAGTGTTTAACATCAACCAGTGACCTGCGACCGCAGGAGACACCACATTTCTTCCAATGTGCCCTTTCCCACATCAGGTCCTCTCTGTTGTGCTGGCTCTGTCCACAGCAGCAGCAGACGCAGCCCAAGGGTGCTGAGCTGCCAAATAGCTGTTTGTATTTTAACTTCTCTGTCCCCTGGGCCCGCCCTGACCAGGTGTTTTCAAGATGCGGTGGTTAAAATGTCATTTTCCGCAGGAAAATGTGGAGCAGGACAGCCCAGTAGCTAACACTCTGTCCCAAGGCCCTCCAAACCGGGTCCTGTTCCCATCTCCCTCTGAGAGCAGCTGTTCCAGCAGCTGCGCAAGTCACTCCACATTTATTTTCTCTCCCACCCTTTATTTGTCTCTCCTATTTAGACTACAAGCCCTTTAGGGCAGGGGTTGTCTCTAAGTACGAGTTTATGCCATTGAGAGCACAATGAAGCCTTGATCTCAGCTGGGGACCCTCAGCATTATTTGGACTCCAGCAATAACTGGATTTTCCTCTCTCTGGGACTGCACCAGTCCGATGGGAAACTCCGGTGGGAGCACGGGGTAGCGTGGACACAGTCAAAGGGGCCCTTGTCTCTAGAGATCAGGGAATAAAATATATTCAACAATTTTAAGTGTCCATGGCTCCAGCCCCCTGAAACATGACCAGCCATGTCCAGCACATACAAATTACCCCTGCATGCCAGAGCCCAGTGTCCCTTCATTAGTCAGTGTGGGAACAAGCAGCTGGAGCTGTATTTTCTGTGTTACACATGTTCAATTAGCTGACAATCATAGTGTCAGTAGAAGTAGACATAGATGCACGTGTTACAAGTGGCCGTGTTTTAAATTAGCACCATATAATTTTCAATGGTTTAGAGGCATGATGGACTTTCCATATGAGAAGCTGCAAAGACTTGGATTATTTAACTTGGAAAGAAGGATAATTACATGGGCTTAATTGGCCTATTTAAGATGATGAATAGTGTAAGAAAAGCTGATCATTCCTTCTCTTTACACTCCACAGTAATCTGAGAACTGGGGCTCATATGTTAAAATAAATCATAGGTAAATTTAAAACAAATAAAGGAAATACCCTACAGCACAGCCTGCCTGTGGAACTCATTGCTCAGCAGCATTAGACTTGAGGATGATTCTTAAACCAGGTGAGAAAATTTAGCATTTAGAGGACATTCTCAAAGTCCTGTGCTCACAGGTGCACACATGATGCTGGTTTTGGAAGCCCTGTCAAAGCCAGTTTTTTTTTATTCTGCCAGTCCCTGTCTTTGCCTGCTGTGACCCAGGCAGTGTGGCTGGACCACTGGCTGGTGAGGACTGGGCAAAAATGTTGTTGAGCATTCCAGTCTTGTATATATCCTGGGTAACCAGGTCTCTCATCTCCTTCCAGAGAGAGTTCACATCTTCCCTGTTCTTCTTTTTACCACTGGCATATCTATATAAGTTTTTCTTGTGGTCCTTGTCATCCCTGGCCAGATTTAATTCTATGTCTCCTTTATCTTTTCCATTATCTTCCCTGATTGCCTGGAAAAAGTCTCTGTGTTCCTCCCAGGCTACCTGTCCTTACCTTTGTCCTCTGTAGGCCTTCTTCTTGTGTTTGAGTTCACCCAGAAGTTCCTTGTTCATCCACACAGGCCTCCTGATAATTTTATCTGGAATTCATGGCTCCTGAGCTTGGAGGAGGCAATCCTTGATTTCCTGGGCCCCTCTTCCCTCCAGGTCTCCATCCCACAGCACTGAGCAAGCAACACCCTGAAGAGGCCATGCTCTCCTGAAGCCCAGGGCAGGAAGCTTGATGTGTGCCATCCTCATTTCCTTAGGGATCTGAAGCTCTGGCATTCCATGGTCACTGCAGCCCAGGCTGCCCTTGAGCTTCCCATTCCCCACCAGCTCCTCCTTGCTGCTGAGAACCAAGTCCAGCACAGCTCCCCAAAGACTGAGAAGTGAACAGGATGACCTGGTTTTTTCTTCTCTATTAGGGGTGGCCTCCACTTTTGGCTGCAAGTCTTAACAAATCAGTGATTTCATCAACCATCTCACATTCTGCTTTTATGTCCCTGATGAGCCTCCCGCTTAGATTTTGTTTTAGTTTAGTTCTGATTTAGTGTAGGAAATGTCATTGCCACTAAATTCTTGGTGAAAAGTCAATTCCCCACCAGAAACAATCAGATGGCAGGAATATGAGCATATTGTAATCGTTTCTTTTTGAGATAAACAGAAAGAGTACAAAATATTTGCAATTTGGTATCTCTTCAGAGGTCTTAACCAGCCGTGACAAAGCTTGTGGGAATGCTTGGGAAAATTTATGCTTCTAATCATACGATCCACCCTGAAAAGAGACATTACAGTATCTTTAAATTTCATTTGTATTCAAATATTTCACAANTCTGAAATATAAATTTCAAAAAAAAAAAAAAAAAAAAAAAAAAAAGCTTGATTAGTGCCAACAAAATTCTAGCCATGCAGAAATAGGATTGCTGTCAGGCAAGAACAGATTTTCACAGGTGAATAGACAGAACTGTCCTGACAGAAATGAAGTTATCTGTTTTGTTCTGCTAGTTTTGCAGACCTGAAATCCAAACAAGATTATTCACTCTGTCTTCCTTTTGGTGTATTTTGAAGATATTTTATTTCCCCTCAATATTTCTTAGCTGATTCCGCTAATTTGGTCTAGACATAGCACATTTCAGCCAAGCAGATACAAAATCACTGTGTGTGGGGAGAAGAGATCTCAGGACTAGAGCACCATTAAGATCCACAGCTGCAAAAATGAATAATTCATTTGTTAGAACATTCAAGTGACTCTTGAAGGTGATCCAGTAAAGGAAAGTGAGAAAATACTAGACACATAACCACTAAAAACTCAAGACAACGCAGAAACAGATACCTGTATGAGGCTGGTGGCCTGGACAGGAAATTCTGCAAAGGGATCCACAGCCTGGTGAAGTAAGAGTGTGCAGGATTCACCAGGCAGTGCTGGAGGAGGAAGTTTAGACTTTTCAGCTGTCTCCTCTAAATTCATCCTTGTAAAGCCTCTGAACATTATACATGTTTCAGAAATGGAAATCAGCATATCTCTCTCTCTTCCCCCATGTTGGTAGGCTGGAATTTCTTGTCACATCTTGTATGGATTCTGCAGATTGAAAAGACATCCTGGTCTCTGCAGGGAAAAGGAATAAAAGGCACAGGTGATCAGAGGAGATACAAAAGCTGTGGCTGTGGTTCTCCTTTACCTTTTGCTTCATATCTTGGCAAGGTGTTTTTTAAGCATGTGTTCTTGAGTGTTGCTGGGTTTTTTTATTTGAAGGGCTTCTCTTTTGACATCAACATTTGGTACTAGATTGTAGGAATGCTCAAATGTCTGATAGCAGGATTTTTGTGACTGTTGAAGGTTAGTTAAAACAAACCCCTGTATTATTCAAGAAAGTGAAATCCATAATTTAGGCGTTCCCAAGCTCAGTAATATAGAGTTATTAGGTTGAGTAGAATTTACTAAGGATGCATGTTTATTATAACTTAATGGGGGTTTGGGAGACTTAAAATTTGAAGAAGATGGAGTCAGAAAAATTCTGTATGGGAACAATCTGCCCAGGATCCCTTCCACTGACCAAGTCAACTGGGTTGTGTGTAGAGATTATTTCTTTGTCCCAAACATGCTTAACTCCATCTCTCTTCTCTAAACAATGGGAGAATACAGATTTTACCATTTTTCCTCTCCTTCTTCCTTATTTTCAGCTACACAAAAAGGAACTCTCTTCTCATCTTAGGCCATGCTTTAGGATGATGGGGAACACAAACATTTGACATCCCTTTTGTGAGCACACCAATGGTCTGTGTGAGATCAGCCAATAGGCTGGGCTGGGGCTGTCAGTGTAAAGAATGGGGAAGAGGAGTCTATAGGATGGATGATTAAATACACCTGTGCTTGCTCTCATCCTGCAACACTCAGCATTGCAAAATGTGACACCATTTGTTCCACCATTTATAAAGAAACTAAAGATTATTTTAAAATCATAAAACTGAGAAAATATATGAAAACCACTCCAAATTGTCAGCTTAATTCCACCAGTAATTATGCTGATTTTTTAGATTTCTGTGTGTTAGGATAACAGAATTACTCTGTCTTATGCAATAAAAAAAATATTGATTTATGGAAGCATCCTCACTTACAGTAAAAGGGTGACCTTTTCCTGTGTCTGAAAGTCCTGATTTCCTACTTGTCATTCCTTACACTTCTGAAAGTTGGTGTCTTATTTGACCTTAAATCCTTGGAAAACTCTGCATACTTCTTTGTTGGCTCATTTTGCTTTCTCCCTTGAAGCAAATCCATTAGACTCAAAGAATTACTCATTATGATCACTTCTATAAAGTGAGTTTCTGGCAGCAATTAGTTCAGACAGTTGGTTTTACACACTGATGAATGTACAAAAGTTTTGGCAAAACTTGCAGTACTTTACACACTGTGCTTCGTGTTTCTTATACAGAACTTGAAAAACACAAGCAATTTTAGTCAGGAATCCAGGGTCTTTGACTTAGAGATTAGCACATTATATTTTTAGGTTTAAATATAGAGTAGCTAATTCACCATTTACTCTGAAAAGCTGCTATCTTGGATTTCAAATGGTAGTCCCCTAACAGGAACTGACTGATTTGATAATACAGATATTCTGACTTAGATTTTTTTTTTTCTTTTTAAATCAAAGTCGGGCAAAATATTTTGGAGTCGGCGTTGGGAGATGTATGTATATAAATATACACACACATAACAACTGCAGAGTAGTTTCACAGGCTTTAGACTGAGTTTAGACTGAAACACCTGATAAATTATGTACTGTGCTTAAAACCAGGCAGCAAAAGCCAGAACAACCAGAGATTGGATCAAACTTAACATCTGGGCAAGACTTATGGCCCAAGGTCAAGGCAAACTTCAGGAAACAGAGTCAAGAGGGATTCAAACCCATGCAGTACAGCCAGTCAGGAGAGAGAGGAGAGGAAAAGCCCATGCTGCAGGGAAAGAAGATTTTGAGAGGGTAACAGGGTCTGTGTGCAGGAGGCAGAGCTCCAAGTTTGCTTCCATAGAGACTCCAGAGCCCGAATACCTCACACTCCCATTGTGCATGTGAAAGCAACAGAGCCTTGTGTGTGCCCAGGGTGGTAAAACACGATGGCAAAGCATGAACTTGGGACAAAACAGATAATATTTCATTTCAAAGCAGGCAATTTAAGAAGGAACATTGCTACTGGTACTTGGGTGCTTTGTTGCTCGGGTGTATTGCCCAGTCCCACCCCACCAGTGGGCAGCTGCCCAGTTCTGGATCAGTACTGTATCAAGGGCTCTACCTGCTTATAGCCTGAAGTTCAGGTTTTGTGATGGATAAACACCTAAATATAGTGACATTTTCCCAAACAAATGGTGGGTTTTTCCTCCAGTTTAAAAAATTAGTCAATATATCGTATTTCTTGTATTTCCAACTCCTGTTCTGCACAATCTGCTGTCCTCAAAGCAGCACAGACTTTTTGTTTCCTATTACACCCAAGAAAGAAAAAGGTGCACTAGTAAAAATAATAGTGTGCTGGAGGAGGGGCAGAAACCAAATTTCTTTGCTGTTCCAAAGGCCTGCATTTAATTTGCATGTTACTAGCAGTCTCTGGCAGTGGAAGCAAAAAGAGGGTTTTGTCCATAAAAATATGCACCCCTTTAATTACAATAATGCATACTATAAAAATAATAAAGTACTAGAGCAGCCAAAAAAAAAAATAAAAAAAAGGTTTCCAAGAAGGAATGAATAACATAGGGTCAAAGTAAAATAAAAAATTATATCTTTCCTCCTCTAATCTACATTTCTAATCTGTCTTGGGGTTTTCTTATGAATTAAAACTATGTTAAGACACAGTGAGCTAGTTTAAGATATGAAAACAAACATGATCTGAAAACCATGTATTTTTGAGCAATTGGTTTTCATTAATTGTTCCCTTCTTTAAGTTTCCAAGCAAGGAGTGAAAAAATATATATCTAGGCAGAAAGTCAAAATTCCTTTAAAATGTGGGATGGATTTTTTTTTTAAATTTTGTTTTAATTTATTGCAAGCTAACTCCAGGAGGTAATTACAGCCAGTTTTTTGTATTATTTTTGACATTGAGCCTAAAGTCTAAACTGAGTTCCATGAAGGATTTGACATCTGTAAAGCAAGTCAAAATTATGGCCTTTTCCTGTAGTAAGTTATGACGCTGGAAGCCCTGTGAGAAACAAATTTTCTAAGAGGGTTTGCTGTTCATCTGGACTGAGAAGGAGCCAAGACTCAGACCACAGGACAGCAGTGTTGTCCTGGAATCAGGGCAGGTGGCTAGAGGGAAACATTGGTGGGTTGAGTGTTTCCGTGTGGAGGTGAACTAATTTAAGAAACAGCAACAAGGTTGACTCTGATGCTGTGTCTGTGTGTGTTCAGATGTGCAGACTGACACAGCCCAGATTAGACATTCAATAGCACAGATGCCTCCCCCCTCAAAAAAAAAAAATAAAACCAAAACAAAACCAAACAAACAGAAAACCACCACCCACGACATTCCCCAGATCTTCTCAGCTGAAGCTGTAAAAAGAGTTCTTTTCATTAAGCTACAGAATGCATATATTTATGATCAAACAATGGTGACAGGTAAGCAAATCTTAAATAGCAAAATATTATAAGAATGTGCTGTTAATAATGATTGCTTTTTCAGAAACTCTTACTCTCAGGAATACAGTTAAGTCAAAAGCACTTTAACTAGAGGATCACCTTTCCTTCAAAAACTTCCATTTATAACGTACTTTTCTAAGTTCAGTTAATATGAAGATTGAATTTGGTATTGTGATTACACGTAGGAAAAGACTTTTGAGAAAAGCCACAGTTTACTGCAGGCCCTCTGCTCTGCCTGCTGGAAGGAACATCCTCCATGGAAGCAGTTTTGCTCCCCTCCAACAGGGCACTTGGAGAATTTGCTGAAAAAAGATTTGGTCTACTGCATCAGCAGGAGAGCCAGCTAGTCTGCTCCTCTTTGGCAACTCAGCAGGATCCAAGAGGCAGAAATCCTGTTGGTTGTTGGGATCTGTGCAGTGTGAGATGTAGCTGCCATTCTCAGCCCATCTGCCTGCTGACACCACCGTCACCTCCTGCAAGGACTCTGGCAGGATGTGTGCTGAGCCTCAGCAGCTCAGGAGTGTGGTTCATATGCCCTGTGTCAGGGGGTGAGCTGTGCCCCTCCTTGCTGTGGAACACTCATCTTTCTTCACTGACTGTGGGTAGAAGCACGCTCAGATATCCGTGAGGCAGAGCAATGAGTTCCACCCTCGCTGCTCACACTTCTTTCTCCCCCCTGCATGCTGCCACCAGCTTCACCTTGCACTGTGGACTAGATTACCTGCCCTTATTCTAGACTTAACTGGATTGCAACTTACTCCACAGAAATGTTCTCTAGTGATGGAAACCTAAGTGTATCTGTACCTCATCTGCTCAGAGGTCATGTCCATCGATTTTTTCCTAACCTGACAGATCTCTGCCTGTGTAAAGGAACTTACCTGGGACATGGCAAGAAGATAGAGTCAACAGTGGTCTTCATCTAACAAAGACAAGTCGGCAGCCAGTTTTGTGCTTCTGCTTCTCCATACTCAGCTCTTGAACATTTTCGTCAAAGTGCCTTGGCCTCATTTTGTCTCTCTAACCCACGGAACCACAGAACCATAGAACAGTGTTGGTTGGGCCTTTAAAGGCCTTTAAAAGCCTGGTGACCTTTAAAGGCCACCATGTCCAACCACCTGGAATGAGCAGGGACATCTTGAACCAGGCTGGGTTGATCAGAGCCCCATCCACCTGTCCATATACGTCTCCAGATCTGTATCCTCATGTGGATTTGGAGCGTGAGCTGTGGCCACAGGCAGGGCTAGAAGGTCTGAAGGGCTGCAGCAATGGAAATTGCCACCTCAGTTTTTCTGTTCTTGTCCTGTGCCCTCCAAACAGGGCAGCATCCAGGAGAGGGGACAGCCCACAGCTCTGGGTGCCTGGGAAAGCTCAGCAGGGCTGTATGGCCCTTTTAAACACAGGCAGTACTCAGGATTTCCAGCTTCTCATATAACACACGGGAAATTGTCTGGAAATCTGTCATCAGAACAAAACACTGTGCTCAATGAGGCTTTATCTTCAATCATAGGTCATCCAGGTGAGACTTTCAAATGATGGTTAACTATTAAAAATAAATAATTCAGAGAATTCAGGAGCCCTCTTTATGCAGCAGCACTGAATACATTAGATCTCTAAAGTCTTGGGAGGTAAAGGGGAGGGATAAAAATCTATATTCAGTTTCCTGAGAAAAATTGTTCCTTCTCATAACCATCTATAAAAGATTATTGTCTTCATTTGTTTAATTATTCCATATGAAATAATTAAAAGAAGATAACCAGCTAGTTCAGTGATGATAAATGTTTCAAGTGAGAACACAAAGGAGACTAATAAATGCATCACCAGTCCTCATCATTGTTATTAGGACCTTTACATCTCTAATATTACTTTTATTTTTATTGTTTGCTGGAAATTAATTGTTTGTTTATCTTCCCAAGAAGGTTTACTGCAACTCTGTCACTTCTGGAGGCTTTTCAGCACGTGCCAGGCTGTAAGCACCACTGCAGTGCTCTGAGCACAAGCAATTCCTGTAAAATTGAGAGGACAGTGAACATGCTGGGCCAGGACACTAATCCAAGCCCAAAACAACTGGTAGGAGTGCACCATTCCCCAAGTTAATGGCAAATTTGAGAACCTTCTTGCAAACAGGTGGATTTGGGCCTCAGAGTGGGGTTGGAATGGGTGAGATGCCCAGAGCTCACTGCTCAGTCTCAGTCACCACCAGGACATTTGTGAGCAATTCACCCTCCTTTTGTTAAACTCAATAATTCTGCCCAGCCATGCCTATTTCCACCTTAAAGCACACAAATGAAGGAAGTGAAAGAATGGTGCAAGCATCATCTTTGTCATGGTGTCCTTCCATCTGGCAGTACAGGTGTCAGGGAAGGCAGGAAAACCAAGATTTATGGCTGCTTGAACACATCCCTCCATTTCTTGCTCACAGCACACACGGTTTATAAGTTTTATAAGATAGGCTGGATTTTTGTGAGCATCACCAACTAAGTCTGCAGAAAAATCAAAATTTTGGTAGCTTCCTAAGAGAAAGATGTGCATTTGTAGAATCTTTGACTTGTAAAAAGACCCATAGTGCTGATGAATAGAAAACAAATTGAAAATTAAGTTATATGATTGATATCATTATATAGGAGAGTGATATTTGTGAATATACTGAAGGACTTAGAGTAAATTTAGTTTGTATGTTGTGATAATATCCAATAAAGGGAAAAATTGTTACAATTCTCTAAAAAGCATTAAAATTAAAACTGAATTTTATATTTAAAAATCAAAAATTTTGGAAGCTAAACAGGAGCCATTCAGAAATACTGATGTTTTCCAAAAGTGGTGCCTACTGTATGAGAACCCACATGCCCCAAGTCCACTTCTCCCACGATAATTCTTGGTCTGTACTGCCCCATACAGGTCCTGCTAGACAAAGTGAGCCTACAATTAATCTTTTAACCAATGGGTCCCTTGTATTTCAAGGTGGTTGTGCAGGATTTGTATGTGTTCCTTTCCAGCTGCACTTTCTGAAAATCCATCTTCCACCTCAAAGCCCCATTTCATGGCATTTCCCTGTCATTCCACCTCATGTTTGCTTAGTAATTACAGGACAAAATTTTCCAGCGATCAAATCAAACTGCATTAATACGTGCCTGTGTGCAGCTCAGTGTGAAAGAACCCTCTTTCCACCCTTTGGGAGCTCATTATTACATACACAATCTTTGTGTTTTTATTAGTCAGACTTATGATTTGTGTGGTAAGGGGGACTGACAATATTGTTTCACATAGATCAAAGGGTGAAATGTACTTTAACAAGAGCCAGCAGGTTACACACAAGCCCCAAAACACTTGTTATAGGTGTGACTTGCCCAAACCAAACCTGGCAGTGAGTGTTGGCAGAAATTATTCCAACTCTCTGCAGCAGCAGTCAGATCAGCGCATGTAAAATGGGAATTATTAATCTTAAAAAAAAAAAAAAAAGTCTACTTCTAAAACATCACTTAATGCAGGATCTTAGTCCAGCACATTTTGGGTTTGGCTGTACCTTATTGAGGCAATTAAGGCATGCTTGATGGTTTATATAGTTCATCCACAAAATTCAGTCCTTCAGCCTCTCTCTCTGATTAGTCCACCTATGATCTAGTTTTCAAATTTGTCTTCCTAATTAGTTTCAGAATATAGGAGGAAATAGGAAAGAGGAAATGCTCTGCATGCAATTAACAAGGAAGGAAAGGAGGAAGGGTTTTTTTCAGTCTTCTAAGCCTTCTTAAGCATACTAATTATAAAAAATTTTGGGGGTTTTCATTCTGTATTCCTTTTTTTTTCTTATTTGGTTGCTGAGTGTCACAGAAAAAACATCTCCTTTCTATTCAAGGGTAACTCACATGTAGTTTCCCTCAAAGTCTATCCCAAAGGAACACAATTTTAAGAAATCATGTCACAAACCTCCCATAACTGCCAGTGAGATCATTTTTCCTTCTCTGCTTTGGATACTTTATGGGGAACAAAGACATTAGATTGGGTGATTTTTCCACCCAGTGAATCAATACTGGGCTGCTTTGAAGCAAAGCTTCCACTGACTTCACTGCAAACAAATTGCACATCTCCAGTTGCACATCTCCATTCTCTGTACAGGGTGTGACCTAACCCTACCATGGCCAGAGACAGTCTTTCAAAATGGGTTTGAAACAACCCCAATAATCCACAGGCATATTTTCAATGGGTCTTAATGGAAGTAGTGCTGGAATTTCTTTGAGGAATGATGATGTTTCTTGTCTGATGACCATAATCTGCAGTGGTTCTCAGAAAGGCTGACTATAAGAACAGGAACACTGAGCCTACCCAAATCTTGGTAAGAGTTAAGATTGTGGTTCTGCAGCACTTTTCACAATTAATTCAAAGAATCTTATTTTTGTTGACAAATTCTTTTTTTTTTTAAGCCATTTTAGAGAAAACCAGGTGTATTTTCAAAAATCTCCCTCCACAGACCCAATCCTTGAGGCACCAGATACTCAAACTGTACCTACATAGGATCTGAGTCCCTGTTTCACATGAACCAAAACCATCTGACCCTCATTTTTACTGAAAAAAAAAATATTTTGGCCCTGATAAAACTTTCTTGACAGAAGTTTAACCAGAGCAAGCACATTCCAGCCAAGAAAATACTGCTTTGCTCCCAATTTTCTATTGAATATTGACTCTGTCAAATACTTACAAGCACATCTACTTCTAAAAATCAGACAGAGGAGCCAACATCATAGGTATTGAACCCCAGTTCTAGGCCTGATTATTAGAACACTTCCATGAGTCTCGTAGTTAACTCATTTGTCCTTGATGGAAAAGCAAGAGAGCTGCAATGTGCTGGTGAAGGATGAAAAACCCTGGATTGGCCATGGATATTGAGAAGCATCATATTCCTTCCCTTCTATCCCACCACTGTAATTCTGCACTTCAGAGGAAGGCAACTAATAACATTTATCCAGGTCAATTATTGTACTATTTGCTCAACGTCTTCAAAACACAAACAGGGACTTTGGAAAAAGGTGCAAAGTTACAGGACAATGGGGAATAGCTTCAAATTGACAAAGAGCAGGGTTAGATTGGATATTGGGAATGAATTATTGCCTGTGAGGGTGGTGAGGCTCTGGCACAGATTGCCCAGAGCAGCTGTGGCTGCCCCTGGATCCCTGGCAGTGCCCAAGGCCAGGTTGGATGGAGCTTGGAGCATCCTGGGATAGTGGAAGGTGTCCCTGCCCATGGTAGGGGTGGAACAAGATGAGCTTTGAGGTCCCTTCCAACCCAAAACATTCTATCTCTGCTTCCCACTAGACCAGGCTGCTCAAAGCCTCACCCCATACTCACAGCAGTTGTCCTTCCCAGCCCATATTCCTGGAATCTGGATCAAAACTTGGGGCTGCAATCCTGTTGCAACAGTGATAACAGAGTGTGCCTGAGATTGCTTACCCCTGACCTAAACAAATAAGGACCATCCCAAAAAACATACACTGGAAACTTCTTACTCGACTTCTTTTGAAGACACCAAAATGTTAATTTTGTGGTTTTTTCAGCTTCTGGTACCATAGCAACTTTAGCTGGCTAATACTCTTCTCTGGCACAAAAAAACTGCCTTTGCTAAACTGTGGTTCTTGCTACTGTTCATCTCCCCTGGATATGTTGAAAGTCGTGCTCCGTGGTGTGACAGCTTTAGCTCAACCACAGATGATTGGGCTTGATGCAAAATTGCTGGGTGACATTTTATGACTCCTGTTATGCAGAAGGTCAGGCTAGATGATCATAATGGCTTTAAAATTCATTAATCTGTGTGCAGAAATATCTGTGAAAGGATTAAAGAGAAGTTCCAACATTTATTCTACATGACAAGCAAATTGGATTTAAACAAAGGTCTTTAAAGCTGAAATGTAAACATCAAGCTGCCAACTCCAAAGTTTGAAAGGTCACACAGGGAAAACTTACCACTGAATGAGACTGACTTTGCCTAAATTGTTCTTGTTTTCCTCAAAATTTGAAGACACTTTCCTTTTTAATTTATAAAATGAAAACACTTCCATTTGAAAGAAACTTACCTTTTAAAAACTGAATTACATATCAATGATAGATTAAGATGGTAAAATATTTCATATTTATCTAAAAGAATTTTTGACTAAACCACAGAGACATATTTTTTTCACTTTGAAGATTTTTTTCTTTTTAGGATTCCAAGATTTTCTCTCTTTTCTGGATGTTTCTTCAATATCATAAAAATATTCGTGGGCTAAGGAAATCACTCCCCTTTGAGCACTATCAGCCATCAAAACTTGGCCTTGTGATTTGAAATTTCAAAGCATCCATGCTGTTTGATGCATACTGAGCTCCAGACACAGAGAAATCAATCTGTACAGCTCTGCCTACCTTGGTAGGTGCAACGTACTGTACAGTCTTTGTTAAATATTTAATAATTAGCTGTGGTTTAAATAATGTGTGTCTGAAGTAATGTTGAAGGTTGGGACAGGGTAATGAAAGAATGTTGTGCTCTGAAACAAATGTCTTGAGTTGTTATAGGCTGCACTGTAATGGTTTCCCCACTCAGCAGATTGAGTGACTTTGCCATTTTGGGGGAAAATAGGCAATTGTGTCTAGCAGACATCTGCTTTTGTAACCTCCTGTTTCCCAGGGAGAATCCATTTGGAGGTCTGAGTAAAACCCAGGATGGTAATCCCAGGCCCAGAAACACTTCAGAGTGTGGAAAGAGTTTCCTTCAGACTGCTCATGTTTCTACCATACAAAAGCATCTTTTATTCTATCCAGTGACAGAATGAAGCAAGGGTTGTGTGCAGGCATGTGTGCTGTTCTTGACATGCACTCCATGCTATTAACATACATAAATGTGCTTGTAGACTAAGGACATCCAGGCATACTCTACCATTTTCCCATTAGGTGGGTTTTTTCCCCATTTTTAAAATCTTTTAGATCCTAAGCATGTTTAAAACAGAATCATCCATGATGATGAAGACCTCTTTGCTCAACAGCACCTATAAAATTTTCTTCAGTGGGAGTGTTTTAAAGCCAAATCTTGGATTCTGCTCCTGGATTAGGGTGCAAGCTCAGAGTTAGAAGGTCTGGAATAGGTGTGGGTCTAACACCAAGGCTGCTGTAGCTTTATGGGAAGCCTTGCTCTGTGAGTGGTGGTGTTACACGTAAAGCAAAACTGGCAGCTCCTCACCAAAAGGGAGTGGCTGTGGAGCCTGGAATCTCTGATCTTTATAAAATGCTACATGCATATGATATGAAAGGCTGTAAGGGGACGTGCAAGAGAAGATAAACAAATAAATGGATAAGATCAGAGAGTGTGGGGAATTTCCAGTGCAAGTCAGCTCTGTGCTAGCAGTGATTTTTCCAGAGCTCCACCATCCCTGGGTGCTGTATTCTCTGGGTTTGTTGAAGGACTGAAATGCCTCCTGTGAGCACAGAGCATCCTTTTGCTCAGTTGCATCAAAGGCTCAAATGAAGTCACTCCCCTTTCCAAAGAGAAATCCCAAAGAGATTTCTCATATCACAGGATTGACTACTTTTCATAAAATTCGGGAGCGCTGTCGCCTGTGAAGGGACTATAGGGTAAAAGCTATTTTTAATTATTATTTGCACTGCAATGTACCTGGAATTTGTCCCTAGGAGAAGACACACTGGCTTTCCTCAAACTGCTGGCTGTGCAGGGGTAGGGAGGGTGCACAGCATCATTTGCTCCTTACCAGGCTCTGTCTTGTTCATCCCCTGATGATTTATCGGATGATCTGTACAGCTATTCCTTCAAAGGACATGTTTCTTTGCCTTCTCTTTTGTAGTACTGTACCACTATTTCTTGATTAATTTATTTAAAAGGGACAACAAGTTAATGCTTCAAGTGGGCACTTTGTGACCAGCCTCAGACAATTGCATCCCCAGAGGAATATTTTTTCCATGTGATGGTGCATATTTTGTATAATTTAATTTATCTTAACTTCATACTGACCAGAAAATATCTTTGGAATAAATCCGCTTTTCTTTACCACCTAGTATAATTTGAACATCTCCCTTAATTCTGTGGGTTAAAGACCCTGCTCTAACCTCCAGTGAAATAAGGGAAAGGTGTCCCTTGACCCTGTAGTGTGACCTTCTGTGTGAAACAAGGTCTGCAGCTTGTCTCACAAGAGTTTACAGAGGCAGTAACAGAAAAAATCCTCCAGTTTAGGTCTATAAAAGAGAATATGGAAGAATAACAAAATCAAGGGCACTTTCAGCTTTCCCTTAGGAGCAAAGGCCGATGGAATATCTCAACAATTGAGAGAATCATAGCATGAGCATATGTGTCTAGTGGGCATGCAGCTTTGAAAAAGCATCTCTAAGTGAATCAGTAAGAAAGATCTGGAAATGCAGGAAATAAAGAAAAACTGTATCAATAGATATACGAGAGTAAAATTGTAAAATATATCTGTAAGGAACATTAAGAGGCATGTATATATATACAAATAGAAATGAAGGTGTGCATCATATAAAATTATAGATAATATAGAATTGTAATCTAGTTTAGGCTGTCTAAAAAAACCATAGAAAATATATCTCTAATCCACTATAATATTTTTTTTAACATCTAGACAACTCTGATCACTTTTACACTGGCACAAAAATACAGAAAAGTCACTTCACATCTTCGTTTACACCCGTGCAACTGGGCTCCAAATCCAGCTCAAGGTAGACAGGTCCTTCTGTTCCTTCACCTCTTTTTGCCCTCCCCTACAGTTGCTGGTATGTGACTCTTATTGCCATTAATGGCAGCCACAGTGACTTGCATAGGGTAGGACAGACCCCTGAAGAAAACATCAGCATGTAGAGGAACACATCACTCATGTCACTCATCACACACTCACATCACTGTCTTACAGTCTTTACAGCAACCCCTCCTAAAATTCCCCATTTATTTCCAGGTTTTGCCACGTATTTTTAAGGCATTCAGCAGCTATGGCCCAATATACCTGACAGAACTTTGGTCACCCTGTGTTTCTGAGGGTCAGAATCAGCAGGGTTCTTCAGCCTGTCCAGGGAAGAATCTTAGATCTCTTTGAAGGTAATATCTTCTAGCAAAGGTATGAAGTTATTGAAAGAGCTATTTCTGAGGTGCCTTTTTTGTGCTGTTTAAGAATAAAGCAAAGTAAATGCATTTTGATAGGTTTTATCCTCATTATACTTAAGTGTCCTGTGAGTTCAGATGGAAATACTATTGGAAGGGGCACCATTGTCAAAATTACATTCTAAAGTCTCATAAATTTCTTCCACAGTTTTTCCACCTTCTACTAGGGTACCCTAGTAATCTATAGGTCAGTTAAGTATTATTTCTTTCACTGCATTTCCTAATGCTTCATCTAACCTAGCTTGAAGACAGACTAAGAAATGTAATCCAGCTTTTTGTCTCTAAGGAAAAACTGCATCCCATGATGTACACCTTACCCTTATGAATTGTCTCCTGATACCCATCCTGCATTTTCCATTGTACACATCCATCCATTAATGGATATCATTCAAACTTTTCAGTCTTGCATTCAGTATAATAGTCATAACCAATCCCATGTGAATAATTTATTGGAAATAAATTCAACCTTTCTGTTTAGAGAGACACATTTGCTGTGAAATGAGGTGAGGGGAGATAAATCCTGGCTTGGACATTCAGAAACTGTCTGTCACTCCTTCAACATCAAGATTCAATTTTTTTTTTTTTTTAATGCTTTTGAACCAGTAAGTAGCTCTGAGTGTTTAGAAATCGAGTTGAGCTGTTTATCTTTAACAGCCTGGAAGTTGCACACTCCTGTTTAGATTCCCCAACTAGCTGAGTGTAACTCATCAGGACTGGGGCTTATGTAACCAACACAGATCTGAATATTTCAGAGGCAGGAATGATACAAGAAACACAGCAGATAAATCGGANTCATTAGCTGTGTGCAGTTTAATTTTATCTTGTCAGATTCAGTCTAAACAAGTGTCCTTGCTGTGAAGGTAGCAATCAGATTCGTGTCTGTCTTGTCTGAGTGTCACTTTGACAGAGCTTTGGTTGAGGGCTTTCCTGGTGATCCTATCCTCCTGCTGTGCTAAGCAGTGTGATCCCGTACAGTTCCCAGTGAAAATTCTGGAGTTACTGTGAGCTTAACTCTTGTTTCCTCCCTCATCTCATGCAAGAGCTCATTTGCTCACAGGAAGAAGCTGTCAAAAAGGTGCACACCCCACAGAAGCAAATGCAAGTTTAAATGGGAGTGAAGAAGTATTTTGTGCTGTATTTTGTGTGATGGGGTGAGCTCTTGGGGGTGAGCACAACTGCTGCTTCATAATCCACTCTCTGCAAAGCTCCTACTCTGCTTCAGTTTTATTTGTAGGCTTAAATCCTCCTTTGTATTCCTGAAAAAATAAGTGTCCCTCATTGACCAGCTGATAGATTTTCAGTTGTACTTTGCTTGTTGGTTTTCCATATCATAATTTTCGTGTTGTGCCTATAACCATTTTCACATAGATAATAATTACTAACTCACAAATTTAACCTGGTTACTACACAGAAAGGTGCCATCAAAATGCTCTAGAAAAAAATACCCATATTTGGATTCTTTCACCATGATACTACTGTTCTATAGGAAACTGGTAAATGAGTGTTTGACAGCACTGGCATCATTCATAGAATCACAGAGTGGGCTGGGCTGGAAGAGACTTTAAAGATCATCTCATTCCCCCCCCCTGCCATGGGCAGGGACACCTTCCACTGTCCCAGGTTGCTCCAAGCCTCATCCAACCTGGCCTTGGACACTTCCAGGGATCCAGGGGCAGCCACAGCTGCTCTGGGCACCCTGTGCCAGGGCCTCACCACCCTGAGGGAAGAATTTCTTCCTAATATCCAATCTAAACCACCTCTCTTTCAGTCTGAAACCATTCCCCTTGGCCTGTCACTCCAGGCCCTTGTAAATAATCTCTCTCCATCTTTCTTGTGGGCTCCCTTCATGTACTGGAAAGCCACAAATTAGGTCACCCCAAAGCTTCTCTTTTCCAGGCTGAACAATCCCAATTCTCTCAGCCTTTCCTCACAGGAGAGATTCAGAAGGATTTACTCTTTATGGCCACTGATGAGCCCACAGCCCTTTGTGTAAGGCCCCTTTTCTCACACCCCAGTTCAACAAACAGCCTCACAAAAAGGTGTTTGCCTGACTTCCCATTGTGTTTTACCTCCGTGTGTGCGCAATATTCTAATCCAGCCCAGGAAAGGTGACTTTGGGCACAGCCAAGCAGCCCCTGAGGCTGTGGAGGTGTGAGCAGAGAGGCAAAGCCCACAGCCTGAACCCAGAGCACGCTGCACGGTGGCAGCTGGGCACAAACCCGGGTCTGTGTGCTCAGGAGCATGAGAAAGAAACAAGCAGCTGGGGTGATAAAAGTCAGGCAGCAAAATGCATGGGAAAATTGCCCCTGACTCATCCAGGGGGTAAATCATCCATTCCTGGGGCTGACACAAGGCTCTCTTGGAGGCTGTGACATCTGTTTGCAGCTTTCTAAAGTCAGGACAGCTTGAGTAGGGAGAGGTTAATCCATCCATGTCCTCATGGCTGGTGTTGAGTTTGCAAAACGTGTAGTTGAGAGCTTTTCAGATTAGAGGGAATATACCAAAACATGAAGAGGTAACAAAGCTGATCCTGTTGAAAATAATTATGTTTCCTTTGACTTCAGTGTCACAGGGATATTAATCAAGATATAACTATTATATAACTATAGAAAAAACGTATTATTCCATTCCTCCTTAATGGAAAGGATTACATGGAGATATCTGACCACAACAAACATTGGTTCTTGGCTGAAATGGAGCTTCCTCTATTTTAGTTCTAACATCGGTTTCACAACTGTGTCATGGTCCCAGTGACTGGGAGATTTATGTTCTCCTCTATATACATCATTAAAAAATGAGTGAAGCTGCCATCTGATTGCATTTTTTCAGACACTTTGAGAAAATGGTTTCAAAAACTGATTGTTTCCAATGTTTTCTTAGCTCTCACAACATCTCACTGAAGGAGAAGAACTTTAGGTTTTTCCTTAGCTTAATTTATTATAGAATTATTGAGAATAATTTTACAAGGGAGTAAGAAACTTCAATGAACTACTAAAAAAGATAAAATTCAAACCTATAAATCATAGCCATTTTCAAATCACCAAACAGGAACTTGGAGAACTCCAGTGGTATGTATTGTTGGTCCAGACATCCTGTATTTTATTGTTTTAAGATGCTTCTCTTACTCATCTGGTAGTTTCTTAACATGCCTCGTGTTAAATTTAACATGCTTCTTTCCTTAATTTTTTTTTCTAAGCTACCCTTTGATGATGAAATATGGACCCATGTAGTCAACAGTCTTTGGCTAGAAAGTGAAACAAAGATGTTTCTTTGTTTCTATCATCTTCCCTCATCGGCCTCTTATGGGTTTTTCTCTAAACTCACCTTTCATTTCTGAAGATCCAACAGAGATAACAAATTCAGCAAGCACCAGCATCCTCAGTCATCAGGGTTTAGAGCATGAGACCCCTGCACTGAGTGTGGAGAGTGAAGCCTGACCCGAGCACATCCACTCCCAGCCCCCGTGACATGAATCAGGATCACTGGCTTGAAAAACCTCTTTTCAGCTGCCTGGCAGCTTCACAGCAGTGCAGTTTTCAAAATTAATTCCCTCTGGTCACACAACGGGGCCATTTCTCCCTTTTGCTGTGCAGAAATAAAAGATGTGAGAAACCACAGAGTTTTCTTCTTGCTTCCCCTTGCTTCAGGGATCCCCACTGCCACATACCAAGCCTTCCTTTTTCCCCTGGGAGGCAGGAAAAGACAGAATAACAAACCAGCCACTGCTTCTTTCAGCAGGAACCTTTCAGAAGATGCAGCAGCCCCAGTCCTATGCCTTTGGTGCAGCAAGCCCTGATTCATGATACATCTTGGCAGGTTCTCAGGAGACAAACAAAAAACCAGAAGAGCTTGACCATTGTACACTGTGTTCTGCATAAAATCTGTCTGGATATGAGTAATCTCTTGCTTGATTGCTGTCGTTAGGCTACGAGGACAGGCAGAAATGATGTTCATCTTCCATGGGGTTGCTAAGGCACACTGTGCTCTGCAGCCTCTGTTGGCTGTGTCTGTCATGCAGGTGATTACTCCTGCATTAGTCATTCTGGGCTCCTACAGGGATCCTTTGGGATGTGATTCACTTCATCCTGAAATAGACCTAAATTCATCCAGATGAATTGTGCCTCCAAAGCTTCCTTTCCACCCATCCACACTTCCCCCACCACTCACTACAAAGGGAGCCCAGGATGACCAGCCCTGGTGTTATCATTCATGTGGTGGATGTGTAAAGCTGGATCACACTCTGGGGACACATTTTATTACTCTGTGTGAGACCACATGCACTGAGAGTCTGTGGTTCTCTCTCTAAACATGGTTGGTAATAGCAAAGTAGGTTTTCTCAGTGTAAGTGACAGTCCCTGTGGGAGAACCCTGTTTCACTAGAAATGTGGCACCGCAGCAACTTGTCATTTTAAAGGGCAGATGCAAAGAAGTAAATGTAAGAAGACATCCTTGAGAATGCAGTTATCTGGAGGAAGGAATGTGGAAGGCACAGGTGTCACTGAGGTTTCTGTGCTAGGTGAGAAAAAAGGGATTTTCATACAAGGTCAATTTTAACTACTTTTACGGATCCTCGTTGTAAGAGACTACACATAAAATAGTCACCTAGATTTCTATTATCAACAAAAAAACGTAGCCAAAGCAGTTAACAAAAATTAGGAAGGGACTCTTCTAATCAAAAGTTAAGCATCAACTCAAGAGTGAAATTAATTTTGCCCTAATGGCTGTTAACTGCCCTAATGCCTAGACCTACCAGGTGTCCCTGAACACAGTGACAACTAGGTCACATGTAGGCAACTATGCACTGTAGACAACTATGTTTAGGTTAGCTTGGCCCTCTTTAGGTCTTGCAATATCTAAATTCAAGGTATCCATTCCAGCATCCCTGTGGGCCATCAGACAGAAATATGCTTTTCGAGACAGTAATCATCTGACTGCTTTGAGCACCCCTCTGAGGCTGGGATGGATCACTTTGCAAGTGTCTGTGTCAGGATAACCATTTTCTCAGCATGAAGGTTGCCTTTATTACCTCCTTTTGTAATTTGAACTACACTTTTGAGTTTATATCTGTATGACTAGATATTTATTTCTATGACAAGAAGTCAAGAAGAGAACTTCTTGAACAAAAAAAGCTGCAGTCATCCATTGGATATAAATGATATGTCATTTTAGTCATAAAGGTTAGAAAATTGAGGAGGGAACTTCTGCATATTTAGAATAGAATCTCCTTGAAAAGACCTGGCCAGGAACAGGAGAGTGGTACTGAACAGCAGGAACTCTTGTTGTGCACCTGGGAGATCCTTGATTTGATTATGCCAAGGATCCTTGACTCAATAATATTTATATATCTGGAAATAATAATTAATATCTACATCCTCCACTGGAGAGCCCCAAATACTTTAAGGCTTAGAGGTTGGCCAGAGGAATTATGGTTGCCCCATCCCTGGAGGGTTCAAGGCCAGGCTGGATGGTACTTGGTCAAAAGGAAGGGGTGGAATGAGTTGATGTTTGTAGTCCTTTCCAACCCAAATGATTTCATGGGTCTATGATTTCTATGATTCTATGATTTGGCATTCATTTCACCCCATTGCACATTACTGTGATTTGCATCAGTTTAAGTGCAGACACAAGACAAAGGTGCTTCTCTTGCTCCTTGGTGCTTTGGTTTCCCTAATTTGAGTGCATCCCTGTGTGGGATACAGGGACACCAGCAGGGAGAATTTCCCCCACAGCTCTCTCCTGTTCTGGAGGGGATGGTTCAGACTACTTACTCCCTGGAAGTTGTTTTACTCTAAAATCTCCAGTCTTCCTGATGTTTTTTTCCTTCTGAGAGGGCTGATAAGTTATTCCTGAGAAAGGAAATAACAAATCCCCATTATACAGATAGACAGACTGAGATACAAAATTTGAGGAACTTGTCCAAACTGAAGGTTTTGATGATTTGGCTCATAAAAAGCCCTGGTCCCCTTCTCCTTCTTCTGCTGTTTTTATTGTCTCCAGATAAACCTTTTTTTACCCATCAGAAATGAGCATTCTTTTTACCTTTCTCTTCATTTTTATCTTGTATTTGAACAAGACAGAACTGTAGAGAATGATAGATTCTACTTATCCTGGTAACTTTTATGGAAAGGAGGGCATTTCATCATGGCCTACTTGACAGGTGATTCAAGGTTTCATCTCAACACTTCTGAAGAAGAAAAAAAAACAAAATAGGAAAGAGGGTGTTAGGGGTTTTTTTCACTTACATTCAGGTGTTTCCATGAGTAGCAGAAAACAACCAATATACTCGAGCAGAGATTTTCAAGAAAGCTCTTTTTTTTTTCCCTCAATATTAATGATAACTTGCACTTCCTACCATAATGATTATCTTAAAATATTTTTGGCTTTGAAGAGCTTCTGAAGGAATATAATCTGAAGAAGTCTATTACCTTATAATTTATTATTCCTTTTCTTTTCTTTTCTTTTTTCTTTATTTTTCTCTTTTCTTTTATTTTCTTTTTTCTTTTCTTTTCTTTTCTTTTCTTTTCTTTTCTTTTCTTTTCTTTTCTTTTCTTTTCTTTTCTTTTCTTTTCTTTTCTTTTCTTTTCTTTTCTTTT
>VWZP01004408.1:298095-310274 GCA_013396995.1 Dicaeum eximium | reverse complement strand
TCTTCTCTTCTCTTCTCCTCTTCCCTTCTCCTCCCTCTTTTCCTTCTCTTTCTCTTTCTTTTTTTTTTCTTTTAGTCAATGCTGTAAATTAAACTGCTTGAGTTGGCTTTGTGTATTTTTTGCATACACAGCAAGGATAACTACACATCAAATTTATGAGCATCGTGCTCGGGTTGCTATGACAACCCTTCCAGCCGCTGTACACCAAATAACCTTGTCATGTGAACATTTATCACAGGCACATCAAGTGCAGCATTGCTCGCTGCAGTTCTCTGGCTAAATAGCAGGATTTTTTCCTGAATAATATTTGGTCATGGCCTTTTCTGCTATGAGTCAAAATTAATAAACTTCCAGATCTGAAATTAACCATCGACGGGACATAATCTGAGCACCATTCTTCATGGCTGTGGTGCTTGGAGAGAGGAAACTTTGCAAGGAGCACTGCTCCCTTCTCAGGAAAACTGTGGATTGTTTTTTTAATTGCCATTATAACCTCTCAAAACCCATATATAAAATGACAGGCTATGTCTGTGTGTGCATAGAACATATTATTGGGCTGTAAATGAAATGTGAATTTTAACTATTGAATCATTTGTGGGAAAAAAAGCTTACTTTTCTTTTGTTTTATTTTTTTTTTTTTAAGGAACTTCTAAAGCCAGAGCCACATTCTAATCCTTCACACCCACCTTTAGTGGTATTTTAGGGGGAATTTACAGGCTGAACACCTGGCCCTTCAGTAGACCAGTTTAAAGGCTTTCTTGTGCATTTGAACTCCTCTCTGAGCACCAACATTTTAAAGAGAATACAAGAATTTAACAATGTTTCTAATTTATAATTTCAGAGGGTAAGATTATATGTGAGGGATTAGTGAGCTGTGTAAATTGCTACAGCAATTTTTATACAATAGTATAAAAATTACATCATCAGCAAACTCCAGCTCATGCATACAAGCAGATATATATTTTTTTGTTGTTGTTTTTCTTCTTCTTCTTCCAGAAGAAATAATACCTTAAGCTGTATGTATAGAAATTTTAGAAATCTTCCATCTCTAAGGTAGCCCACATACCTGATGCTACTGTAGGGCTTTTTTAACCACATTGTCTTAAATGTCCAAACCAGTAAAGAGCTTTGTAAGCAAGTTTACAAAATAGCAACAGCAGAGCAAGCAAATATCAGCAATGTTCTTTCTTTCTTTCTTTCTGTCTTTCTCTAATAGGTCGGATCAGTTGAAATAATGTATGGTCTTGCCCATAGGTGTGTTTTTAAATCATGTTCCATTGTAGTACAGGTTCTCATAACCACCACACCCAAATCAAAACTTGCTTGACTTGTTGGGAAGATCACTGTGGGTTTGAAATGGGCACCATCAGGAAATAGGCACCATGTCTTTAACCCCTGTTAATTGTTTGTTGCAGAATGAGTTGCATTTTTCCCTATACATTTCTACTTTTATCTCTAATTTACAAGCTGAGGTGGAGACATACACATTGCAGATGGCAGAATTCAGTCAAAAGTATTTTTGCTGGATGACTTCAAATCCAGACCAAGTGCTTTATTTGGATAAGCACACAGTTTTTGTTTTAAACTAGACATACTAGGCAGTATTTTCTGCCCTTAAGAGGTGCAAAATGTTAGATTACATTATTTAATTTTACAGATTAACCACATAGACCTCTCTTTATATTTTTACATCTCTTGAGATGTAGGTTTCTGGATACAATTTGTGAGCACTACATGCTAACTTTGTGATTGCCTTTGTGAGTGCCTTCCTCCTCATCAATTGCTAAAAACCATTGGCTGAAAAAATAGGCTGGATTTCATGCACAAATCCATGCATCTTTTGGACTTTTTTTTTTTTTTTTTTTTTTTTTTTTTTTTTTTTTTTTTTGACAGCCTACATGAGGCCTTGCTAAATTCTCTGCTTAATATTTGCAGAGACCTTCAGGGAATTAGATATACAATTCACCTTCTACTGAAACCTTCAACCTTCATACATTCTTTCCCCTGCAATACTCAAAGTTTTCTTTATTAATAACCAGGTTTGGAGGAAAAACAAATACCAGCTTATACACCCAAAGGTAGATTCCATTTATTGAGCAAATCAATACTTGTCGAGAAGAAAACTAAGGAATTATTTGATTTTATAAGGAAGTTGATTTCTAAGGGATTATTTGATTTTATAAGGCAGTTGATTTCTGAGTTCCCACTCTGTTGTACATGCAGTAGCCCTAAATATGCAGCTGATGTACATAATCAAGGCTGGAGATGAATCCTCCTGGGGTCAGCTGTGCAAACACCTTTGTTTTGTTACACTTCTCTAGCTTCTGAAGAGATGAGTTACCTGCTGGTGCTTCTCACTTGTTCTTCACCTTTTCATCACCCCTTGTTCTAAAAGGCAAAGGAGCTGTTCAGATGGGGAATCACTTGCAGGAGGCACACTGGAATTGGCTCCTTGATGTGTTGAAGCGCTCCCAGAGCTGCTGAAGGGCTGTTTCAAGTGCAGCAGTCACTGCTCACGCACTCTGATTCTCCAGAAACTCTGTCCAAGAGGACTGCGAGTTGCACAGACACTCATCTGGGAAAGAGGTCTTCTGCTGTGTGAAAAGAATTGAAGGGATGTCTATGGTTTAGAAGT
This sequence comes from Dicaeum eximium, assembly GCA_013396995.1. Taxonomy (NCBI): domain Eukaryota; kingdom Metazoa; phylum Chordata; class Aves; order Passeriformes; family Dicaeidae; genus Dicaeum; species Dicaeum eximium. The sequence goes on along the minus strand of VWZP01004408.1, from coordinate 307,639 downwards.
ATAACTAAAAATGTTCCTATGAAATGTCAGGCTACATCATACAGGAACAAGACACGTTCTTTTTAATTTGCCTGTCTGGCTTTTCCTACAGTAGCTATTCCAATTCCAAAACCATTAAGTCATGCTTTCTTTTCATTAAAGATGAATTTTTTTCATTAACACAATTCCTACCTGTCTCCCCTGATCAAGAAGAACTCAGAAAGGATCAAGTGTGTCAGAGTTGTGATGCCCTGTTGCCTAGAGAAGCTGTGGCTGCCCCATCCCTGGAAATGTCTCATGCCAGATTGGACAGGGCTTGGAGCAACCTGGGATAGTGGAAAGTGTCCCTGCCCATGGCTGGGGGTTAGAATGAGATGAGCTTTAAGGTCCCTTTCAACCCAAACCATTCTATAATTCTGTGTGTCTATGGTTCTATGAAAGTGTGCTTATTTCATGCACAAATGGCAAGACAAAACTACCAGTTTTGTCCCTGTGGCCTTTTTTGATGAGAATAGCAATTAGGCTAATTCTGATCATATTTTTCTGATTGTGATGAGTAGCATCTGGACATGAAAGTGTTGCCTTTTTCCCAACCTGGAAATGAAACTGGAGATAATTCTAGTAATGAGGTAATATAAAAGAGGATCTTTAATTAAGGCATTCGGAAGCAGTTATGGAAAGATGTCCACAAAACTCCACCACCCCCCCTCCCCCAGGAGTGAGTACATTTTTATAGGTTTTTTATAGGAAATTAGCATAATTGATAAAAAGCACCAATTGGGAGGACAAGTGGTGATGCAATTCCCCCAGGCCAAGCCCCTTCTCTGCAGTCCCCCCTCCAGCACTGGCTGTACTTTGCCCATGAGAATTTGTTTCCAAGGGTTGTTCTCAGCCTTGGTTCCCAGGAAGAGCCAAGACACCACTGGAGCCTTGTACCCCCCCAGGGCTTGGAACTCTGGATTTGTTTTGTCTTCTGCTTAGGGAAAGGCCATGGAAAATTCCTGGGAAAACTAGCTACTAATACAATAGATACAGAGCTACAAATATATGTATGAAGAATACAGGGAATGTATAAAAGAAAAAAAGGCAAAACCTAAACAGCATCAAAAGGGATCCAATTTCTGTTCCCAGGACAAATGGAAAAAATTTCATAACATCTTGGCACCTGCATGGCTTTTAGCTATTATCAGATAAAAACTCCCAAAATACAATTCATATTCCAATACCACCAAATCCAGACTCTTGTCTAAGCTTAGAAACCCATTCTGAAACAAAGTTGATCTATTTTTGTAGGCTTGGGTGACTCAATACTTTGCTTATATTACTGAGTTGATTTTCATGTAGTCAAATGGTTCTTGGATTAACTACAGAATTGTAAACTTTTTATGGCTGGTTGATGGGTGTTAAGTACATGTTGTTCCATGGCACTTTCACAAAAACTTTGAAACTTGTTGAGCATCAGGTGCCAAAGTCAGGCTCTGTCATGGAGGTGAAGCTGTGGGAAAACAGTGTTCCCACCTCCACCACCCTGACCCATCACCAGCCCACAGGGCTAACAAGAAGCTAACACCCTTCAGAGGGTTGAGCAGAGCCTTAAAGCTGAAAAACTCACAGAATTTTCAAGGATTTTCTACAATTCTCATTGCAAAGCTTATTAAGAGTGCTGGCCACAGGGATACAAATAGAAATGAAATTATATATATTTTTTTTTTCTTCAGTAATGGGGAGAGTAGGAAGATCTATGCTGAAATTCTTAGGCATGTTAAAAACTTATTAGATTTTTACAATGTCATCTTTTTCTTGATTGCTGTACCATTCATATGTCACATCATCACATCCTTCTTGAAAACTGGTGGTTTCCATTGGTGGGTGAAGCTCTAAAGAAACTGTATGAAAGTTCTCTGGAAGCCTGTCTTAGGAAATGGGCTTGAATAGATGCTCTGACTTGAAGAAAAACTAAAAATGCATAGTTAAAACTTGCAAAAAGCTAAAAATCAAGAAATATGAGTAGAATATACCATAAGAAATTCTTCAAATTTCAGTGCTTAGACAGTGATCCAATTTTAAGGAAAAAATTTATACTGAGAAAGCAAACTGAGATTTGGGAGTAAAAAGTATTTATTTGAAGGAATTTTTCCGGCCTGAAGTAATTTATCCTACACCTTATTTTCTGGAGTTCTGATTTATAACAATATTTATCATAGGCTACAAATTTCTAGTTAGTTTGCCAAACTGAATGAAAACACTATTTTAAAAAAAAGTTTTCCAACCTGAGATAATATGGACCTTTATGCCTCCCAAAATTATCCCAAATCCTTGGAAGACACAGCCACTTTCTAGTTTATTGGTGGACTTGAAAGATTCTTTCTCCATCTAGTCTTGTGAAGGCTTAGCTCAGTTAGGACCTGCTTCCAGATGAGAAAGGTGACATGTGGAGTAAAATAGAGATAATGAAGAAGAAAGCATAACTCTGACATGAGCTTGTCCTGAGCTTGGGAAAGAGCACTATGGTGACCTGGTGATTCCAGTTATTTTGGAATAAATCTGGTGTTAGCTTAATGACCTCCAGAGAACGTCAGCAGCAAAAACTAGAGAAGAAGCTGACCCTTTCATGACTTAGTGAGAGTATTTCAGAACCAGAGACAATCACCTAGAAATGTATGCAGATGAGACTAACAGAAAAAACTCATCTGGGGAAAGATGGGTAGAGAGCAAAGGATGCTGAGCCTGACACGGTAACTTCATCCCTGGAGTTCCTTGATGGAAAACTGATTTTATAGGAGGTCACGCTGTGCTTATTGTCAATTTAAATGTGCAAAAGAACCATTAGTTCTTCTGTCAAAATTACCAAAGAACCCATGTAAAGTATTGGAATTTCCTTGTTTTAGGCCTAAGACATGGTTTTCAAGAAAAGGGACAAGGCTGGAAGCAACAGCCTCTGGAAAGGCACCAGAGTCAGAACTGACAAAACATCCATCTGCAAAGCCATCAGCAAGGTCAAAGCCCTGCTGATGGGGAAATCAGTGATGTACTGCTGCTCATGTGGTGAGCAGTAGCAGATGTGAGGGCCTTGCAGGTCTCTTCCTGGGCACGGAGGAATCAGCACTGGCAGTGCTTGCTGCATGGATACCTCTGGCTGGGTAAACTCAATTGTTTGCTTTCTATCCAACAGCCTGGAGTAGAGACACGGACCTGTAAAACACCCATCCTCTCTCCAAAAGTCCTCAATCCAAGCTGCAAGGTTTATTTCTAAATTGACTCAAAGCCAGCTGTCATTAGGCAGAAAATAAACCCTTTTGTTTCTCTTGCCTTAAAACACTGTAAAGTAATAACTGAAACCAAACCAGTTTTTGAATCCAAGATGTGATTCTGCAATTAAAGATATTGCAGGACTAGCTAGGAACAGTAATGGTTAGGTCAGCTCATGTTTTAGCATTTGCCACACCCCATGGCCTCAAGGTCCAAAATTTGTCATTGCAGTCTGCAAAAATTATTTCCTTTTTCTTTTTTTATTTTATTATCCAAGAATATAATTGTACTTCCCACAATGTACAACAGATATATTCTTGGACACATATAGGTTATAGCCCTTTCCTCCTCCTAATGACTTCAGTTTTCTCTCTTATATTCCTACTCTCAGTAATGAATCACCTCCCCAGTTTTCCCTTATAAATCAGAAAGAATAATCCTGTTCATGAGTATCTCAATGGCCAGGTGGAATTTCAGAAAGATTAATAAAAATTAAGGTCTCTCTTCCAACAAATTTCAGTAGCAATTCATCTCTTCAAAATCCTTTTTGCTTTTGAGGAATGTCATAATAATTTTGAGGCCCCACTTTTTGATTTTGATCATTGACTACATTGTTGGAACAATCTGTTTTGTCCTGTACCAACGTGAAGACACAACAGAGCACAAGACTGAGCTGATTTTGGGATGGTGCTTATGAACAATAGGAGGCTGAGGGATGTGTCCACTCTGTGACTCACTTCCTTGCTAATTTCCATGCATCCCTTATGGAGGCTTCCAGGATGAAGGTTGCCATTGAGTTTTTACTGCAGCTGAGTTGCAAATTACATAGCTCAAGATGGGGATGTTCTTTCAAGATCTTGGCCACAGAGCAAGGCAGGCCGAGGTTGAGAAAGTCCAAAAATTGATTAAAAGGTCTTGGATCTCCTTCTCTGTTCAAACTCTCCCACAGCACCAGGGGAAACTTGCCACCACCACCTTTCCCAGATCAGGCAGGTGTTTCCTGTGGGGAGGTTTTAATGTCAGCAGGTGGAAGAACAACTGAAAAGCAAGAATGGGTGTCCAGAGATATCTCAGTGGGAGGGGAAATGCTCTAGGGGAAAGCAAGTTGTCATCACACTGTGGCCTTTGCCAATTCTTATTAAAACCAGATGAAACTTTGTCATGTAATCAATTTATTTCCTATTGAAACTGCTGATTTATGGAGACTGATTGTGTGGACTGGAAGGATGGTATCATTGGGTGCTTGAGGGTAGAGTGAGAAGATAATATTACCTAATTTTTGACAATGTCTTGACAAGGGAAGACTTTCTCAGACAAGCTGCTCAAGAATGTGAAAAGGGATGAAATTATGGGGGACAAATAACAGTGTTACCATAAAGCTGCAAATGTAGGTTTGTTTCTCTCCCAGATAGGGAAACCTATTCTCATTTCAGGATGGTTTTAACTGGGAGGGGAGCATGAGAACCACTGTATTTTAGAGCCAGAGGAGACCTCCAGAGTGCACAGCTTTGTTCAGTTGTAGTTTTGTGGCTGTGAGTTACTCAACTGATGATAATTACCTGTCTTATGAAAATCAGGTGTGGTTCCATTTGCTCTCAGTTGCCCAGCAGGTAGCAAGAACACTCCACAGCTTTTTGTAAGACCTCAAGGTAATTAATTCTCATGAACACAGGGGAAAGGAAGCTGCCTTCACCAAGTACAGTAAAGAGCAGACTTTTGGGTAGTGACTCATTTAGCCACACAAGCCCCGAATGGTTTTGCATTTTGGTTTTGTGGCACATTGACTCTGTCCCTTCTAGACAGAAGTTCAACCCACTGCAGGAGGTCAAAACCACAACAAATACATAGGTCTCAGAGACAAAAATTTGCAAAGTTGCCAAGGGAGAAAAAACAAAAAGCCTGCATATTGGTTTAGAGACCAAACGACTTAAAACAAATATCCTAATCCAACGTAAATTATACGGTCCAGTCTGAAAAAAACCAGATTGTTTCCACTGTGGTGTAAGGAAAGGTCCTTCTTAAGCCTCCTCCTCATGAAAAATGAACTTTTAAAGTGTGTTTAATCTTCTAAAGCAAAAGCCACTGCCTTCCTTTCACCATTGTTCTTTTCATTTGTCCACCCCTCATCTAACATTAAAATTGAACACAAATTCAGCATGCAGGTCCATTCTGATCCAAACAGCTTCACTTTTGGTAGTAAAGAATCTAATCTGTATAACCTTTGGAAACTCTGTACATCTCTGTTTATAGACTTCTTCATTTTGTTAAAATATGGTATTGAATATAATTCAATGGTTTTGAAGGTCCAGAGAATTTCAGTAGGTGCAGAAGCAGCTTGTAATGCTTGTCTGTTCATGCAGACCTTTCAGATGTTTTGTTACTGCAGTGAGAGTCACTGTTTTGCTCCCACAGAAATTGTTTGCAATATCTTCTTAAGGCTCCCTACATTTTCTGTGCTTCGCTTCTGGAGCAATATTGAGAGGAGTTATTGCCATGAGGTACCTGGGAGGGGCAGAAACACCTGCAGATTTTCCTTAGGCCCCATTGATCTGGCATGGAAAAACCTACAAAGTACTGAGCTCTCTGAAGGTAGTGCAGATTTGGAGGTGGGTTGACTTGGTATTGCAGGAAGTATTCCTCAGTGTAAGGAACAGTGATCAATCCACATTAATGGATTCTTCATGCCTCACTCTAATACTGCACCAATGGCAGTACACTTCTCAAGCTGTGGATAATGTGAGCAATTCCTTTACCAAGCACAGGCTTATATTTCTAAGTGTAAGCTCCTGTGTCCTGCTGATCTCAGTGACTTGCTGTGGCCTGCAGGATCCTGATGAAGAATGAACATTTCTCTCCCCAGTGGTTGTGCATTGGTTTGTAAACGCGGGATTTGCTTTTCCTCAGCTCTATCCAGGTACAGCCATGATGCAGAGCTCATACACAAGCCCTCAGTTTCTTCCTTGCATCATTAATGACCTGGCAACAGCATATATTTCAGGTTTTTGTTCTCTCTCTGACCAAGTGAGGATTTTCTCAAAGGTTTTTTGTCTGTCAGATGACTGACATCCTCATGGACAAGCTGGCATGGAAGATAGCAGTGTGGTCATGAGATTCTTTAAAAGACTGCTTTAAAACAAACAAAATCAGTCTTGCCAACACTTCTTTTGTCCCTTCAGAGAAGATGGGGAATTGATCCAAGAGAATAGCAAAGGAACAGAAGGTGGTTTCCCATTCTGTTGTTCCTGAAGGTGAAATTCTGAGGTGAGGTCAGATGGCTGATGATGTCTAAAAAACCAGAAGATAAATCTGTGAACATTCACTCCTCAGGACAGAATTAGCAAGCCCAGAGCAACGCAGAGGGTTTTATATCTTAAAGCCTTTTAAATGTTATAGCTCATTTATGTTCCAATATAATTAAATATGTGATAATGTAGTGCTCTTAATTGCAGTCTTCAGAGTAATTCCTGCCCTTTCTAAAGAAGTATCCCTTTGATACAGAAATTATTAATGAAGAATTATAATTTAGAGGAGATAGTCATAGCCTTCAATCTGATGTGCATAACACCAGACCACAAAACCTTGTAGCTATGTCTGCACCAGGAACTTAATTGAGTTTAAATAATAGTTTATCTTTAGCTCATTTTCAAGTGACAGAAAGTCTTCCGTACACTCAGTTAAACTGTTTCAATGGTTAATTATCTTCACAGTTGAGAATGTACACTGCATTCCTGCTCTGAGCTCACAAAAGCTTTGTTTCAGACTACCAAATCTCATTAAGCTTTGTTCTCCATAATTTAAAAAATTGTCTGTTATCTAAAATCTCCTCCTAACACAGATATTTGTAGACCATGACCAATTCACCTCTTAGTATACTCCTGGATAACGGGATAGGTTGGATTTCTTAAATTTCTCATGGTGAGACAGACTTTCCCTGCTCTAAATCATGCTTGTAATGTTTCTCTGTTCACTTTTGGACTCACACACAGCCTCTTTTAAGGTGTAGAAACCAGCACTGAGATACCATCTTCCTTACCAAGGAACATTGCTTCCCTTCTTTATTTGATAATTCCCCTGCTTAGATGTTCAGGGCTGCATTTGCCCTCCTGAACATTGCTTCCCTTCTTTATTTGATAATTCCCCTGCTCAGATGTTCAGGGCTGCACTTGCCTTCCTAATGACAGCATTGAGTACTTATAAACACTTGAGAACCTACATGGCCACAACCTTTTTTAGCAGGACGCCTGCTTCTTTCCTGGTGTCCACACAGCCTTCTGTTCCAAAATACAGTCATCTTAGCAAAACATTTCTCTTATCTAATATTGACAGAAGGCATGGCAAGATCAGATACTGGGAAGGTGGGCAGGCCCTGGCACAGGGTGCCCAGAGCAGCTGTAGCTGCCCCTGGAAGTGTCCAAGGCCAGGTTGGACAGGGCTTGGAGCAATCTGGGAGAGTGGAAGATGTCCCTGATGATGGCAGGGGGTGAAATGAGTTTAAGGTCCCTTTCAACACAAACTACTCTATGTTTTTTTGATACTCCATTCCTGAGTGCCCATCTGATGCCATTTTAGGGGTTCTGAAGAAACTTGCAATCAAATATTACCCGCGGAATTATTGCATCTTTGTGTCAAGAGCTGTGTAGCAGAGAAGCCAGAAATTACCTGAGACTTATTGTCCTGAATCATTTCTCAGCCAGCAGCTCCAGCATCTCAGGCAGGCACTTGGACACACTTGAGATTCTCCAGAGGTAATGCTCTCTCATCCTCCAGGGTCGCCTCTCATTCCAGCACTTCCACAAGGAGCGTGCCCGCAGAGCGCTCCGAGTGCTCCCCACCTGCCTTTCAGAAACTTCCAGCCCACTGCAGACACCCTTTGCAAGAAAGCAGCAGGAGGCAAGATCAGTAACATAAGTCACCCTCTGATTTCCTCTTTCTCCCCCTGAAGAGATCATTCTTGCCAAGGAAAGTACTTTGTGGGAGCTGAGTATTTACTGCTCTTTCAAGATCCAATTCTACTTCAGCTGACCCCGTTTACACGCTCCTTCTCATACCCACTTATCTGGCAAATTTCCCAAATTCTGTTGCAGGAGAATAAAGTCATCAGTTCCACTTGACTGTGCAATTGTTGAAAATCTGCAGAAATGCACACAGCAGTGGACAAAAGAGAGGGTGAGAAGAGAATTGAGGTTCAGAACATTTCATGAAAGGCCTCCACCACTTAGTGTCATTACTAACTCTACAACCTGAGGCAATTTATTAAGAGTTTGGAAAAGAGGCTCAAAGAGCTGGATGTGGAGATTTCCATTAGAAATAGATGACTACTTTCAAGGTTGCAATTGGATTCTAAAGAACAGGCTAGATGAAAATTGTGAGAGGTGAATAGCTACTGAATAATGTGGGCTGGGGGAAGGGAAGAAAATTGCCACCTACTTGAAATAAATGGCTCTTCTAAAATAATGGGGTTTAAACTTTAAAATTGTTTTGTTCTGTGACAAGCAGAAGGATGTATTTATAGTTATTTTCAACTTCTCCAAACAGGCAACATTTGCCTGGAAAATAATTTTCATATAAAAATATGACAATGTAATTATCCTCTCTGGTATTTTCTACCTTTTGATGCTTTATTTTTAATAATCTTTCATATTTTTTCAGCAGTTTTATCTATCTATATGAATTCCATCTGTGCTACAAGACAAAGAGGATGTTAATAGGAACTGAGTCACTCCTCCCTCTTTCCACTAACTTTTTCTTTAAATTGATGAAATGAATGCTTGCCAGAAATAAAAAAAGGTTATGATTGCTAATATTACTAATGGTAATTCTGTTGATACTGAATTACCTCAAAAGCAGGATTTTCAAGAGCCATATCTGGAGATGATGGAGTGGGTTTTTTGTTCTCTTGCAGGCCATTTTCCAGTGGAGATTTAATCCTGCAGGGTACAGGGAACAGTTTTTTCTGTACACCCTCACTTACCCCGTGTACCTGGGTCTCACAGATATTGGTTGCTTGCAGTGTCACTGATTTAGGAATTCCCTGAAGCCTGCATTTCTTCTTCAACCCCACTGGATGCAGGTTAAAATGTCCAGTGGCATCAAACATTCTCCAGGCCCATTTCATGACCTTGAATCAACACTTTCCAGTAGAGAACTCTTGGGATCATAAACCCATGGAATAATTAAGGTTGGAAAAGCCTTCTGATGTTGAGTCCACCCATTAATCTAACACTGCCAACTCCACCACTAAACCATGTCCCCAAGTGCCACATCTACACATATTTGAACACTCCCAGAGACAATTCTTCTAGACTTGACCAGGTTA
>VWZP01004408.1:286039-298023 GCA_013396995.1 Dicaeum eximium | reverse complement strand
AGGGTTGGTAAAAGATATTCAGGTTACTGATTATTTCCCAATCTCCTCCCTTAATAAGTAGCATAAATCCTATCTGTTGAGCAGTGGGGTCTCAGAAGTAAAATATCCTTATCACTGAGAAATTATCAGTCTGTGTCAAAAGGGCTGCACATGAGATTTATGGGTTGTGGAATGGAAAGACAGGAACCAGTCTCCTACCTGGCTGAGGCATAATTGCTGAGAAAGGATAAAGGGTGGGCTAAAGATTATTCAAAATTTTTTTTTTTTTTTTCCACAAATCCAATCAAATTCTTACCCTCAATGCACATTCCTAGCCAGCTTGAAGGCCGAGGACAGGGTGGTATAATTAGCCATGTCTCACCTGTTTGAGTCTCTGTGACAATGATGCTGACAGGACCATTTAGAATGTCCCTGTTACACCTCATTTTCAGCACATTTAAGTAATTCGTGATTCTGCTAGTACAGCTGCAGGAGCTGTGTTCATTTAAGTACAAATGGAAGAAGGTGGAAAAGAGGACATAATCTGGGATGTCTTCCAGACAGCCACAGCCACTAAGCTGAGGTGCCAAAATTAGAAGTGCAGCCACCATGGGCTGCTCTTAGTTAATGGTGACAAAGAGTGAGCAGGTGCTCCTGCTCTGATGATGATTGACAAATTGGATGGGTTGTTTTCCCTCTTTTTACCTCTTCAACTCAAAAGCAAATTCTGGCTAAATATCTTCAAATTCCTGTTATTCAAAATAGAAAAGCACCAGAGAGTGCAGCTGTTGGCATGAACTTAGAAGTTATGCTCATGAAAAATAGGGTTCCTGACTTCTCTCTTGTCCCAGCCTCAACAATTCCTCCAAACAAGTTTAGTCCAGATATTTTTGTTTTCACCTTTCCTTTCTCTTCATCACTCTAGACTTATCCATCAAACAGGAGCCACAGTTTCAGTAGAAAAACAAATAAAAATGTCATTGGAAGCCAGGCTTTCTGGTGGATTTGCTATTAATTTAGCTAAATCGATAGGCAAAGAGGCCAAAAAAAGCAAGATTACTCAGAATGATACATCCTGTTGAAGATGGAGAGAGGCAATGAAGAAATTGTAGCAAGCCAAAATATCATTGATTGGTGACAAAAGAGTCTCATACCTCTGTAAAGCATTCTTGTTTTCCTGGGGTCTGTTTTCCTGGAAGGTTTAAAAAATATAATCCTTCACCCAAAGCACATGAACGTTGCTGTGCAATCATTGTTACCTTTCTTTTTCCACTCACTTCTTTTACTGAAATAGACTGAACCTGATGAGTGGAAAGCACATTTCTAAAAACCTTTTTTTTCTTTCACCCACACTCAGCAGTAAAAGGATGCTGGGGAGGTAATCTGTGTCTGAAGTTATAAAAAGCTGAAATATCATTTACAGCAGCACTTGCCTCATCTGGAGATTGCAGGAGGATAAGGATAAAGGTACAGGCATTGGGTGAAAAAAAAGGAAAAAACCTAACTGTACCATCACATGACCTTCACAACCTGTACAGGTTTTCTGTGTCTGAGCCAAATACTCCATCCCCACTTTTACCACTCACATCCTTAGTCTTGATTTTTCATCAAACTCTCTTCTCCTAGCTGATGATATAAGGAGATTGATTGTTGGATGAAATATGAAAGGCACAAATGATGGCAGTAGCCACAGTTCTGCAGTTTGCTGTCTGGAAACCCAAACACTTGGCCTGTGTTGCAACTCTTCCTCCAGAGAGAAGAGAGTGAGAATCTTCCTCGGTGTGCCAGGCTTAGCTCCCACTGGCCCTGGAAACCTGACTCTGTAGTGAAAACGAAAAGAAAATTCTAGTTTCTAAAATGGAGTCTATTAATTTTCAAAATTTCTTCAGTCCCCAAATGGATTTTTTGTTGTGAAAGGAAAAACCTGATCAAGACCATTAGACAGGAGTTACACCATCAGCTGGAAGAAACCACTGGTTTCTGGAATATCTCAAATATCTGGAATTAATTTTTGGTTTTAAAAAATTTATATTGAATCTAAAGGAAAGGAAGAAAAGGAAAAATTGGGCAACTAGGCAGTTTGAAAAGTAGGAGTAAACCCTGCATCTCTCCAGCTTTGAAAGCAGCTGACCTTGATGGGGCTGTTCCCAATCTTTCCTGATCATTTTCCAGAATGAAGAGGTCTGTGGGAAAGCTCTCCCTCCACTGAAAGCAGGGTAGCTGGAAAGGAAAGGGATGTTATACCCATCTCCTATCTCCACACAGAACTGCAAAACATAGAAATACCCTCATTTACTGCAGGCAAACACCTCTTGGCATCAGTTTTAACATAGCTTTTGGTTTTGTCTTCCTTAAAACCCTTGGAATGTCCCCATGTGAAAACAGAAAGGAAGGAATTATCAGATTTCTAGTGAAGAGCAGGGGTTTTCTTCAGCTTGGTCTGTTTGAAAACTGGTGATACCCCACAAGGTGTTACTCAGCACATCTGAATTTAACCCAAAGTAGAAGTTTCATATCCCCAGATGCCACAAAAAATCAGAGGGAAAAGTGAGAGGCTGCCTCAGAAGAGATTTCAGATCAGAAGTCGATAATCAGATGGGGTAAAAAAGTCAGTAATTAGAACAGATAAATGTCCATTAGAAATGCATTCTCTTTAGGGTCCTTAATCTATGGGGAAAAGGGAGGAGGAAAGAAGTGGGTATGTGTCAAGTTCTGGTTTTGCCATGCAGATTTGACACTGGTGATGACATATCACAGAGAAACAAGTCTAAACAGCACTTTTCACCAAGGAGCAAACAGAACTGAAAAGGCCAGAGGATGAAGTTTAATCCTGGGAGTTCAACTCTCCATGGTGATTGAGGCTCCTAGATTAAAAAGGGTAATGTGACAGGTCAAGGGAAAGAAAGGCGAGGTAGGTGTGAGGAGCCAGGAAAATAAATTCTGCTGATTTCTGTAGTAAGCAATTCACATCCTGATATAAATACATGCTAACAACCCCTGTCCCTTGGAGAATGTTAAGCAGACTGTAAAAAAAATAAAAAGGTATGGTCAGCAATACTTCAAAGTCCTTGCTCAGAAGAACACACTAAATCTGTGATAGAACAAGAATTTGAATCCACAGCCTTGAACAAAAGTGTGTCAACATTGTGTAACACCTCAAAATAGCATATTTCAGTCAGGCTTGAAGTCAAGCATGAGCTTTTATCAGCATTCAAGACCAGCTACTAAAAACTGTACTTATTGCAGATCTGCAATAAAAAGAAAAGGAAAAAAAAAAAAGGGGCTGCTTAGCTATGAAAATTTGGTAACACAAGAAACTGGTTTGCTGAGAAAAGGATCATTCTTCTTAAAAATCAACCTTCTCAAAATCATAAATCTTAAAATCATTTACAGCTCTTGAATATAAATAAAAGTTTACCTGGCTGTGTAAATGCCAAACAATTTTATTCAGAAAAGAAACATTTACTACAAATTCCAGCACAAAGCTGTTGCAGTCAGCCACATAACCTGCCATCCAAGTCCTAAACCAGCACCACTCCAAACCTGATCCTTTCATTTTAAATAGTAAAACCCACTGTTGTAGAAAAGAAATCCACTGTTGGGCAATTTGTTCTCTTGCCACATGCATTTCGGCTGCAGAATGGTCAGAGGCACTTAGGCATTAGAAAGACTCCAGAGAAAGTTCATACAGATGATTAGCCCTGAAGGGGCTGTAAGATGATGAGAAGCTGAGTGAATTAAATTTATTTCCCTTAGTGTGAATTGGTGAAGTTATGTTGAGGTTTACAACATTTGTGTTCAGAGATCTCACTGCATCTGTGTAATGGGAGGGATGTGGGGGGATTAGTTTGGACAGACAGCAAATTGCAGGAGGGAGGGAGAAGAGGATATATGAGGTCCTTTTATTCCATTTTTCTTTTTCACTGCTAGCTGATTAAGGAAAGCAAGGGCATCTAGGATTCTACATTTGAAAGGCTGCTAGATGACTGCAAGAAACATTAGGCTGCTTGAAAATGTCAGCACTTTACACTTTATGTAGGACTGAGCTGATTGCTATGGTGAAGAGAACATAAGTGATTCAAAGGTGAACCAGAGGTCTCTGTGAATACAAGCAGGATGGGGGAAGGGAGCCTGGATCCATAATATGCTGAATTCTTTCTTCTCTCTGAGCAGGCTCTAGAGTGACTTGAGATATCGTTTATTTTTTGTATGAATTAAGGAGTAACTTGGAAATGAAAATGCCTTTAATTTGGAATCAGATCTGTAAAGGGAGACAAAAGAGGCTTGCATCTTCTTTGGGCAACATCCTTATCTGAGGAAAAAAATCTGGCTAAAGAGCAAAATGGGTCTTACTTCCTGAGCAGGAAAGGGAGCTGCAAGAAAGCTAACTCAGGGCAACTAACACAGGGTTGAATGCAGATGTAGGAGAAGCTGTTTTCCTGTCCTGGGCATTAACAGGTTAATAACCATCCTGATACTTCCCCATGACTTGTCCTGATCTGCTGAAGCACAATAAGCTATAAATTTTAAGGTTTTTCTCTTGGGTTTTACGATGGGCAGGACTCATCCTGGTTAAATGCAGCAGTTTCAGACTCTTCACTCCGATTTACTGGGCTACACTACAGAGTTTGGCCACTGCAATGGAAACCATCCTGCTTGTCTCAGATAAACACCTCAGCACACATTGTGCTGCCTTTTGAAGGTGCTTTTCTTCAACAGCCACAAAGAAATAGACAACAAAAATTTTATCCCTTGGCGTCTGGTGGGAAAAAAATCCCATCTGACCACTTGGTTAACCTTTCCTCACGTAGATTTACTAAATACATATCAGCTTTAAAATAATGAGCTCCCAGCTGGGATGTACTATGTGAATTATTTTTCAGAAATCATAGAATGTTATGTTTTGTGGGTAACTTTAAAGATCATTTGTACTTCCAAACACCTGTAAGGTGAAAGAGAACCTGTACTTGGCTTGTAGTGGGAGGTAGAAAAGGAAAAGACAAGGTACACACTCTGAAAAAAAAAGAAGGCTTTTCACCTGGCATACAGTTAAAAGAAGTCTGTGGTCAATTTTTGGCTTCCATTTTGCCTTTCTGGAGACTATTTTTTCAACATCTTAAAAGAAAAGGATTAAATAAAGCAGGATGCGGAGAACACGCATTAAAAATTTCACTGTGGTTGTGACTATGGGCTTGTAGGGGAAGTAACATGATCATAATTTAATAGTTATAATTATTCCCTCTTTTTTTTCCTTTTAAAATCAATAGCTCTCAGGACACAAATTAAAGCTCTTTGTGGACCTATATGCTGCCTAGATTTCCATCATCCAGAAGGGCAGACAGCTTAATGAAAACTCAAGCTTCAGACAGTGTAGGGAATGGTCAATGTCGGTGTGTTTATCCAGGGATGGATTGTGCTCCACTCCTGTCTGTGGTCCTCATTGACCAGGACATGGTTGGGAGGTGAATGAAATATAAGCTGAAATGATTAAATAAAAGCTTTGATCAGGACACTACACTGTGAAATGGCAACCCTGAAAGGAAAACACCTCTGAGGGGAGAACAGGGCAGAGTTTCACTGCAAAACAGAATCCTAGACTTGGATACACATATCCAAGACCCCAGCAGTCAGGTCTTAGAAGGACTCATGGATGAGGGGCTGATGGGTGAAGACCTGGAGAATCCAGCTGGTACGGTGATCTCCTGGCCAGATGTGCTCACTGCAGCCACTCAGGTGACTTTCAGGATGGATTTCAGGGGACATTGTGGATCAGGGGCACGGAGAGCTCAGCCTGCCCCAGACTGTCAGCTCAGCTCCAGCACAGCACCGTGTCCACAGGATGGGCCTTCCCAGTCATGAGCTGCTCAGCTTCACAGCTCTGAGCCAGGCCCTACAGACTCACTAACCTGGGTCGTTTTTCCTTTAAGGATTCCTGTGAATTTTTGCTTTAAGGATTTACGAGGAAGCGAAAGATTAAAAGAGTGAAAAGAGAAGCCTCTCAGGTTTCTCTCGATGAAAAACACTGAGACTCTCCTCCACAGCAAGTTCTTCCTTGTTGTGACATCTAGGTTAGGGCAGGTACATATTAGAAACTCCTTATGTAAGTACTGAGTGTTGCTCAAGACAGGAAAAAAATCTACTGTCTGAGGAATTGAGCCCTGCCAAAGTGCATGGCTAACTCCCAGAGTCTCTGCTGCAAAGCAGGCAAGGACAGCAGCAAGCACAGGGTAGCACAGCACACAGGAGACCATCAAAGAGAGGGCTTTTAAAAAGTCTGTTTGAGATGAATTTACTACTCAGATCTCCAGGGCATTAATTGGTTCCACTTTTACTGTTTCCCATCAACTAACCATCTGCAGGCAACACCTTTTAACAACTTGCTGTAATGCATTTACTGGACATTTTGTCATTGTAGTATATTTGAGATATCAGAAAACAGCTGGTAGAAGGCCATAAACAAAGACTTTATTACATATTGTTTATCATCACTTTAGTTTTGGAAGGCTAACCCAGAACATTAATGCACAGCAACATCGAGATGCATCTTTATTGTTGCCAGGAAGGCTAAAGGTTACCTCACTAATAATATGCAAATGGAGCCTTTTACTGCACATAATGAATAATCACTTTAGATTAAAGACAGAAATTTCCTTTAGTAGTGCTTGCAATAAAACCTTTTTGCATGAATTTAATAATTAATTTAAAGAATTATCACTTCACTGAGCCTGAATACATTATTTATTAAATGTAATTGAAGTATTTATTAGGCGAGTAATAAATGATGGACAACAGCAATGGGTGGTTTCACTGTTTATAAAATAGCCTCAGCCTGTGATTACAAGCAGGGTTGGTAGCCTTCCTGTATTGTTATAACACATAAATTATCTGCAGGAAAACAGATATAATTGCCTGCATTACTTACTAGATTTTCCTCACTATTTAGCTCTCCTTGGATGTAAGAAGAGGGGAGTCAGAATTTTGTTACTATAGACTACATTACACTGACAGTCTACACTCTATTTATGCATGATCTTTTTTTTCTAACTCTGGACTTAGTAAAATTTAGGTTGCTAGTGTGTCTGTCCAGCATTTGACAGTCTCAGCCTACACACAAAGTCAGAGCACTGGTAGGAAGTAATTTACACATCAGAGTCTTCAGATGAGATCAGCATTGACTTACATTGACAGCAACAACAGCAGAGCTCCTGAACAGCTCCAGTTTAAGATGAATGCATTAGAATATAATGAATTTAATAGCAGGAGGATAAACAAGGGGATCAGCAATACCAGCTGTCCTTTTATGTTTCTGGAAGACCCTAAAACATTGCTGTTGGATAAACTGCTCAAAAACAGCAAGGATGAATTTGGCCTAAAAGTCTCTACACAGCATCATGGGGCTTGGGAAGTCAAGGAAATCTCTGTGTTGGCAGCTACTCCATTTACTCTAGGCCATTTGGTCTAGAAGGTCAAGCTGGCAATTTTGATATTAATTGTTATTAAACAGATGTGTTAAAAAAGACAGTTTATTTGCCATCTCATCCAATAACCTACAACCAACTCGTGGAAGAATTGCATAAATAATAGAAATTATTTTAAGAGGTCCTCTTTGTGGGGAAAAAAAAAAAATTACTTTCCTTTCATCCATGCTACCCAAAAATTTTAAGCTTAATGTGGAAAGATATTTTATTTTCTGGGCTGGGTTTTTTGTTTTAAAAAAATGCTACAGATTTTCATTTGTAATAAAAGACCCAATTTCCATTCTAGTGTTGGTGGAAAAACCTTGACTTTGTAATATAGGCATAAAGGGCAGTGTTTGCCATATGAAAGACCACAGTGTGTGTGGTTTGCTCTGCATGTATTCCACCTGCTTGTCCCAAAACATATTTCCAGATCCAGAAACAGATGAAATGGAGATCTCAGCTGAAATGCAGTTTCTAGATGCACTCTTCTTGCTCTCTCCAGTCCAGGAACAAAACCCTGAGCTTGAAGATTACACATATACTTAAAAACTGGTGGGGTCAATTTGAACCCATGAGTTCTGTCAAGAAACTCCAAGGTTTACTAGGAAGAAGGATTTTCCAAATATATTAAATATTTGAGGTTTTTCCTCTATCAAAAAATTGCAGAACAGCAAAAGAGATTGAAAAAGTGTTTCTTTGATGACAAAAGGCCTTGTCCATCTAAGGCATAGACACTGAAATATACATGACTTTAAAACAGCACACTTACTCATACTTTAACATATATTCTTTAACAAATATGAAATTAAAAATAAGCTGGTGTAGCACACTACCTAACAATCATTTTAGCAATACTCTGAATCACTCCTAGATCAATTTGTCTTAGACTATGTGAAAGCCACATTTTGGAGAGAGAAGATGTGGCAGTGGATAGCAACCTTTCTGATTGTCCTTAGAAAACAGGTCCTTGTTACCCCTGTAAAGTAATCCCTACGGTCAGTTCCCTGAAAAACTGCTTTTTTCCTGCTGGATTTTTCCCATGTCTTTTTGTTTTGTTTTTGTTTTTGTTTCAGTTTACTAGATTGAGACATTTTATAACAAAAGAGTTAAATAGCTGCTTCAGAGTTAAGTGCTGCCTTTATCATCAAAACCTTGAAAGTTTTGATCTTTCAAGAAGTTGAAAGAAGTTGATCTTCCTTCCCCAGCCCTCTGGAAGTCTGACAAAGGCAGGGGAGTGTGCTGGGTAAACTTTTCCCTCAGTTTTCACTGCAAAACCTCTCAACCGGCTTAATTGATTCTCCCACTTGACTGTGTAGTACAAGAGTTTGATGTGTTAAGTTTATACACGTCTATAAAAGTGAAAGAGTGGTGTACAGGAGACACTTGTGACTTGTGGTCCATTATCATGATTATTAACTTCTCTGAAGGCCTGTAATGAACAATCTGTCATTTACAAGCTCGTAGTACATCATGGCTTAATGTGCTGGATACTCCTGCACTGCTAAAAAAGCTGAGTAATAATCCATTAGGCTGCCTGTCCCACCGTGAGAGATCTGTGCAGCTCCTGGAGGGAGGGCTAACAGGAATCTCTCGAGTTTTCAGGATGCCTTCTGGCTCTGTTTCTTGTAATAAAGTGTCCTCACACGCTGGAAGCCTCAGCACAGCAGCTCAGGTCCAGCTCACTTTTGTATTTATGTGTGGCAGATGCCTGCCTATCTACTGATGTCCTCTGGCCCATGGTTGTAATTTATTGCCTGGAAAATTCATTTCTGCCTACACATCAGGACTTGTGTTTTCAGCTGTAGGTCCAAGAACTACTTCTGAGGGTTTCCTCAGGTGGCTTTGAAAGTATGTTGGACTTTTCCAGTGACACTGACTTGTGGAAAAGTTTAGTACCTGAGCCAAATTACCTTTAAATCCTTCCTGTCTTACATTGGCTATCTGTAAGTACTCCTGAAAACATTCATGCTGCAAGAAACATCCTATCAAGCCTGGGTTTTACCATTCTGTCTCTATTTTCAGAAGTTTAGCTCATCTGATCATGTTGGTGGCTACAAAGCTATTTTCACTGATTTAAATTTGTTATTCTTGGCCAGATTTCAGAGACTTTTCATTAGTAGACAAAAATTGCTCAGTGAACATGTTGGGCACTTTATGTATCAGAAGGAAAATTATATGAAAAAAAGCATTTTTTAAGAGCATGTCCACAAATAATTTACCAAGGGCTACAAAATTATTTATGGTCAATAATCTAATTGTTACCAACTCAAACAAATAAATGGATGGTATGATGTAGGTAACATCTTTTATTGATATTTTTATCTCTTTCTTTATCAGATGTCACTTTCTGTCAGCAGCAAGCTTAAAATATCTACTGATCATTTCTGAATCTTTTAGCACTGTTTTATATTAACAGCTTTCAAAAATATTGACCTATTCATAATCTTCACTTTTTATAGTCCAATAAATGCTTCTAAAATCATCTACACTTTCTTTCTCTGGGATATTTATAGGGAAACTTGTACCAATATGTCAAACTCCCTGACAGACTTTTCCTTAAAGCAGACATAACAATGTGGTTTTGTCATTTAAACTCACACTCAGTAAATAAGAATTTTGGTTATCAATTTTCATGTCAGGCTGCCGTTAATTCTTTAGTGCACGTTGAAAGTGATTAAACTACATCAATAATCCCAACTAAAAAAGCCATTTCTGTTGCCTTCTGGTTTTGTGCCTGGAAAAATAATGATTAGTTGCCTTGGTTAATAAGATAATGTTCTTTTTCAGGTGTATTTTCAAGGAATTTTTATGTTATATGGATGCAGGTATATAAACCATGCACAAATTTGGAACTAGAAGGTGGTCCTAAGGATATATGACACATATCTGTACTTATTATTAATTTCCAGTATCTACATGTGTGCATGTAGCTGCGTCTAAATAGCCCAAAGCAAAAATTCATTCAAAGGCTACTCAGTAGTTATGAATAAGGCTTTAAAAGTCACAGTTCTTAAATTAAAATGCTAAGGCATGATGCAGAGTCAACAGTAACAGAGGTAAGCAGAAATATCCCCTCACAAAGTACAGTGTAAACTAGATGATTAGCAACCTCCCACTCTCAAAATAAAAAATAACAACAACCTTGATTCATAAAACAAACAGGCCTCCTTTGGCTCCAAAATAAATTCCAGCTTGTCAGACTGTTTGTCTATATGAAGCACCTGGCACGCTCTTGATACTCTCCAGGTTGTAAATTATAATGAGAAAATTTCACAGGCCTGAGCTCCGTGACCCATGTGGTTCTCTTCATCTCTGTGTTCCTGTGATTAACTATTCAAACAAGATCCACAGAACCTGGCCTAACTGATCTGCTTATCTTCAGATGCTCAGGAATACCTCTCCATCTGTTTCCAGTGTTTCCATCCCCGTGGCACCTGGGGTAGTCAAGCATTAAAAGCCAGGCAGGAGTTCAGTGAGCCCGCTGAGCTCTTGCAACCTGAGCCTCACTCAGACCCAGCCTTTGGGTCTGCTTAGGGGTGGGCTCCTGCCTCTAATAAAGCCCATGGCTTAGCCCAGTTTTCAGGTGCTGAAGCACTTTAGGGTTCTGAGGTTCAGGGGAGATGATCTACATCCAGGCAGCTCCAGGGAGCTGGGCAGGTCACCTGGAGAGGGTCTCTCTTAGGAATCTGTGATTTGGATACCAGTTAGGTGTCCAGGCATTCTGTATCCTTAAAGAAATTGAAAGACAGATGTCTAAAACACCATCAAAATCCCATGTGTCAAAATTCACATGAAGGTCATTACTTTTATTATAGCAGAAGGCATCTCCAAATTTCCATTTTCTTTCACAGACTCAACTCTTTTGCAAAGTAGGTACATGCAGAACTCCTGTACAAAAAGGCTGGGCAGTGCAGGAGGCAGAATGCCATGAAGGAAGCTGTTTAAAAAGACCTTTACCCCCTTTTTTTTTTTTTTTTCTTTTCTTGCTTATAATTCAGAAAAGACATTTGTTGGAGAATATTTCTTGTCTATTGAATATAGAGTAATTTTCACCTGCTTTATTAAAGGGGACTTTCCTATTCTGCCTCCTTATGTTCACATTCCACTACTTGTCTTCACTTACCACTTCGTCACTGGGACATTTGAAAAGATAAAAAGAGAAAAAAAAAGAAAAGAAAAAACAGAGAGAGAGAGAGGTCCATATGGCTTTCAGGAAGAAAAGACTTAAACAGACTGAGAATTAGTTTATACATTGATTAGTCTTTTATGTTGTTTAGAAAGCCTGAGCTGTGAGACAGGATTTTTTTGTCATACATCGTGCACACTCTCACACTGAAGCAGCCTTTATTTGACCTCTTAATCAATCTGTGCCAGTGTAGGGAAAAAAGAGGGAGATACAAGATAGCTTATGTAAACGCCAAGTTGGCCGTGTTCCTCTGAACCATCTGCACTCCTAGCCATGGTCAGACTAAATGTCTGCTAATGGCCTCCTTCTTCTATGATCCATTTATATGTCCCTCTTTCTCTCTCTCTCTCTCTCTCTCT
>VWZP01004408.1:251233-285983 GCA_013396995.1 Dicaeum eximium | reverse complement strand
TAAGTGAAAAACAAACGGCATTATTGGACTTGCTCCGCTTCAATGCAGCTGTGAATTTCAGGCCTAGAAAGGCAGCCAAGGAGAAGTCAGACAGCAAAACCTTTCTGCTTAGAGAAGCAAGGCCAAAACTGCTGATTTGGCTTCATTATGATACATGATATAATTTTTTTTAATCTATAAATTTTAATATGGTCCTTGGAGGACAAATTTCGAGCTGATGCTTTTTCCATTTATTTTCTTCTTCTATCACCCTTTCCAAGCAAAGAGGTTTGCTGGAAATATTCTGGGTTATAATTACTGGACTTTGTAACTTGTTAATCCATCTGCAGATAGGATGAAACCTTCAAACTAAACAAGTTATCTGTGGCTGATAAGATGGTGGCCAGGATTGGCTTTCTGGAGGAATAGGTTTTGGCCATAAACAAATGTATTCCCAGTAGTGCTTTAGTAACAGTGAAAGGTGCATTTTGTGAGAAACATGAGAGAGGAAGTGGAGACCAGCCAGCAAAACAAGACCCTGAGTCCAACTGAGATCTCCAGGTACTCCCATAATATAAATAACAACTAATCATTGTTCCTTAAAGCTGCATGTGAATCTTTAGTGCTTCCTCTTGGAGCCTGGCTTTTTGCAACAGTCCATCTTTGTGATGTTAATTTTCCCTATGGCCAAAAGGCTTAAATAGTCAAGTGTTAACTCCTTGTCAACAGCACTGACACACACATCTGTAAGGATACTGTCCAGACTTGATTTTCCCAGGCTGTGTGAGTGAGGCCCTGCTCTGATCTGCAAATCCCAGAGCTGGGTCAGTGCAGCAGCGGGCCAAGGTCAGGATCTGCAGAGCCTCCTGAGCTCTTGCCTCCTGAAGGGCTTCTCCTCCTGCACACAGCCCCCTCCTCTTCTCACCAATCTCTGTTGATTTGTCAGGAAAAGGAGGGAACTCAGGGAAAGCAATGACTGTTTAACTTGAATCAGTGCGCTGATCTGCCCCATTTCAAATGAAAAAGGAACCAAAAAAAGTTCCATGAAAAAGGCAGTGTGGAAAGATAAGCTTTCAGAGTTTCTCTGTGTCTCTAGAAACTAATATGTGCACGTGGACCACCTCTCCTATAATCTGCTTAGGACCTGTTATTGATTTAATATGTTAATATACTCACACCTCCGTAATTTTCCCTGGTAAAGTTCAGGACTGGGATCTTCAAGGGTACCAATGTTTCACTGTAATAATTTGGTTCCTATATATTTTGAATAATCCTGACTGTGGGTCTTGAATTAGAGTCCCCCAAGGCTGTATTTCACAACCTACACAGAGATTCTAATTTTCAAAGGTCCCCAGTACTTAATACCCCCTACTGATATCAGCAAGGGTGTGATGTGTCCAGAGCACACCACAAGATGTTCTGAGCCCTGCCTGCCATTTGTCATGTCTAGGTGACATAAATCAGCTCTCCCATATGTGGCACTCCTTGATGCTTTGAGTGCAAAATCCATTCTCCTCCAACCAAATCAGAAACAGAGGCAATCAGCACATGGGGTTGATGAAGTTGGCCCTAAAGTCAGTTAACCTTTCGAAAAGATATTTTTTTCTCTCCATCTCCTTTTGCCATGAGACACCTCTGTAAGTGTGTGTGTGTGTGTGTGTGTGTGTGCATGACCTTTTGGAGGGTCTGATTTTCTGGGCAAAAAGCCAAATGCTACACCTCCTTCCCAGCCATGGGGTGTTTTGAGGCTGGGTAAAGACAGCAGATTAATCCATCCTGTGTGTCACGGCAGACTCTGATGGCTTTGGCACGGGGGGTACAGTTTGTGCTTGGAGTTTCTTAAAATTGAGAGTAAAACCGCTGAGGAATGAAGGCACAGAGTGGAGGCCACTTTCACCTCTCCCCATGCCAAGCCCTGATCAGAGGCAGGCACGAAGGGGTTCCCAGGCACGATGGGAATGGGGCTGGTGGGGCTAACTGATCATTTCTGGGGTAGGTGTGCATTTCCCCAGCCTGACATCCATTCCTGAGCTGCTCTCCCCACAGTCTCACCTCTGAGGCCCCCAAGGCCAGGTCTCAAAACTGCATCCTTCAATTTAAGCCTGGGTCCAACAGAACTAAAACAGCTATGGAAATCTCAGTGGTGTAGGGTGCTAAAGGAAATTGCCAGTATAGCTTGGAAGTTTGAGATGAGCTGTGCCTCCTCTTCTTCTGTTCTGCTGAAGCTGCAGGGACTGATTTATATGTGCAGGCAGATTCTACTTGTGAGCAAAACTGAGCAAGCTCACATCGCCAGGAATAACACCATTACTTTTAATGGAAAGGAGCCATTCCTGACCCAAACCTCTGAAACAGTTCCACACAATGTGTTGAATACATAAAGTCTCAGATTTCCCTTGTAAGAAAAATGTTGGGGGTTTTGTTCCAATCCTACAGGAGGATTAAAAAAAAAAAAAAAAAGAGAGAGAATATTATTTTATTATGCTTTCTCCTCCCTGTGAAAATCTTCATTGTGGAAGCAGCAGGTACTGGTTAAAAAAAATCACTATGAATATCAGTATGAATAATACAAGAAAGTTAATTCTCATCAAAAAACAAAATTTCAGTTCATAAATAAGTGGTGTCAGTGCAAAAATAACCAAGATCCTCAGCCAATCACTGGATTCAGTCATTGAAAATTGCTAAGTATAATGGATTCTCTATTTTATTTGAAATAATTTATCCAACAGCCCAGGTTATCGGTCATGCACTCGGAAAACTAACAGCTAAAACCATGAATCTGCTCTTTCATAAAGAAATGTTTGAGCAGTTCTCTTACAAAAACATGGGGCTAGGGCTAAAATCATGAGCCCTGTCTGTATGCACTAGATACACTCTGGCCTTGATCATATACTACTGAATTCTACAAAAATATGGTTCAGCCAATTGGTGGAAGAGGTTCTGGGCTGAGTTTTATGTATTTCCTTTCACTTTCTAATATTCTTGTCCAAAGCTTTATGCTATGAGATTTGTATTTGCAAC
Organism: Dicaeum eximium; assembly: GCA_013396995.1. NCBI lineage: Eukaryota > Metazoa > Chordata > Aves > Passeriformes > Dicaeidae > Dicaeum > Dicaeum eximium. The sequence continues at coordinate 282,983 of VWZP01004408.1, read as the reverse complement.
AAAGAGGATTAATTTAATATCAATTTTGCATCTGTGTCAATATACGTCTTTCAAAATATAAGAAAAGCCTACTACTTGGATCAAATTCCAAGGAACATATAAATCAGTGTGGACAGCTCAGAGAATATTGGAGGTGCTACAATATTAAATGTAATGAAGATTAATATACAGACAAATGTAGCAAAAAATGCATAAAAAATAAGTGTGTGCCATGGCACAAACTGAAGGGAGCATTTGTTGATTTGAAATTTCTTCTTTTTTGTCCCCTACAGTATAATTCATTCAGTCTTATAATTACATAACCCAATGAATAAACAGGTGCCATCAGGAGTAACTTTTGGATCTGCAGGTCTGTAGAGAGCTCCTTCATAAAGTTTTTTCTTGAGAAACTTCCCCAAAATACAATGTAAACCCATAAACAGGCTTCAAATGAGGGTGGTATCTCATGGCAAAACATGAGAAACAAGACAAACATTTTCTCATCTGACCACAGTGAATACCTAGGGCACCACAGTGAGGGTATAATTAAAACAAAGATGTCTGTACAGGGCTTTGTGTAAATACACCAAATGCTTGTTCCTTCTTTCACAAATGTCTGATCCCTTTGTTTAGAATAAAATAAATGTTATAGATGCAGAGCCATCTTCTAAATTCATAATCCTTTTTGGTGAAGAAAGATATAAAACCAACACATTTCAAAGCTTCTGAGAATCTATTTCTATAAATTAGATTGCTAGCTGCTGAATATTATGCTAATACTGTACTAGTAGTCAAAACTCAAGATGAAAAACAAATCAACTTTTCTCTATCAGTAGTTTCTCTTTTTTTCTTTTTTTTTTAAAGCAAATTTAATTTATTTGCTAAGGACTTGTATCTTCTTCATAGAATGAAAGCAGGTGAATGCNAAAAAAAGACAATTTAGCACTTCTTCTTCAAGCCCAAACCTTGCTGATGTGTTTCCATCAGTCATCGCCAACTTCTCCAGCTTAGGAATCATGGAATAAATTGTTCCTGGTACTGCAGTAGTTCTCAGAGACCCAGCTGTGCACTGACTGTGCTTTCCCTCCTCAGCCAAACTGAGAAGATAGAGAGTAGGGGGAGAAAACTCTCAACTGGACATTTATTCAAGAAGTTAAACATGAATCTTCCAGTCCAGCATGGACTGGACCCATTACCCCTGTTTTCACCTGTGTGTTGGAGATGTTTTAAGGACTTATAGTGATGTTTGTGTACTCAGATTATTACTGAGATCACTAACAAATTTGGCACAGTCTATTAAGTGTTCAGGTACTCTCGTAATTAGCTCAGTCTGAAATCCTCACCAGATGAAAAAGTGCAGCAGAATGACCTTTTAATCCCCTTGCCTTCGTTTCAACATCTTATCAGCATTTCACAGTTCCTTCTTAATATGTGACAGTGTAGAGAATTTCATCATTCATTTCAGATATTGAATCCAAATGTGAAATTACCGGAGGAATTCTCACAGACACTTCATACAGAGAACTTTTGTATTTCAAGGCTTGAAACGGGCTCATCCACGAAAACCATTTCTATGAAAACCATTTCTAATGACTCAGATGGTGTCAAACTCACAATGAGCAGAGTGGTTCTGCCCCAGCAGAATACAGCACACAGTGTGGCTAAACCATTCTTGACATTACTCTTTGTAATTCAAGATGAGCCAGAGACAGGCTCTTCTCCTTCTGTCAAAATCAAAGTCTGAATCCTTTTCAGTCTTTATGTTCTTGGAGTGACTCCTCTCCTCCCACAGGGTTTGTTGGCAGCTCGGTCAGAGTTTGAGGCACTTGGAGCAGGGCCCCCCTGCACTGCTGGTACTCACAGGTGTTGGGCAGGGATGTGCTCTGTCCTCAGGAGCACTTCCCAGAGAGCACAGGAGTCAGCAGTTGTGTTATAGGATATGGAAAATAGGCATATCAGCATCAAGGTTGTGGGAGTAGAACAAGGCAGTGGTGGTAGCTCTTCTTTGGGGATTTGATCCCTACTTCTCCATGTACCAGAGAGCCTCATGCTGCCAGCCTTGAAGAGAGTCAAGAGCTATTTCACCAGCACTGCTGCATTTGAGACCTTAACTTGGACTTAAATTTGTAACTGTTGAGCTTTTGATTATATGTCAATGTTTGTAGAGAGGTAGAAGCAAGAGAAGACAAACTTGCTCTTTAACGAAATTTCTTGGAGCTTTCCATTGTGTATTTTTTCCACACAAGACAAGTCCCATGAACCATTTTAGGTGAATAGTTATCAGTTCAAGAAAAGAGATGTTTAGGAATAGCTGTGAGCAGCAGCAACCTGGAATTTTGCTGATGAAACCTAAAAAAAACCTGGTCTGCATGAGTGGAGTCACCTGGTCTACCCCTCTCTTCAGAGAAATCCTCTGACTTCAACACCTTCCTAATGATGTAAAGTCAGGTTACCTGAAAGTCTCAAGCTTTAGATGCATCACCCTCCTGAATATAATCACTGTCTAATAGAGCTGATGGGGAGGATTCAACACAGTTGAGTATTTCTAGCATAGGGTCAGCCTCAACCAGCCAGAGAGAGATGTGGACATTGAAGGGCGTCTTCAAAAGCAAAATACAAGTGGGGTTTTTTTTCAGCTCTGAACAAATTTTAGTGTGGTGTAATATTGCCATTGAAATTAAACTTTGGGGCCTGAAACCTCAGAGTATAAATGCTGTGGATTTCACCTGCTTGTAGATAGTGTTTTCCTTTTCCTGGAACCTAGTTATAGTAATGACAGATAGAGAGAGATACTCCTGTGATTTATATCATAGCTGCCACCACGATATTTGATCACTTGTGGTGGGAGACATGGATACCAGTAATCTAAGAGTTACTTAGATTCCAAATCCTGTAATGTGTTGGCAGAAATCTTACGACTCCATTAAGTTGTGTTACAGGGTATGGAAAATAGGCATATCCATCATCTTCAGTTAAATATTTAGAACTCATGCCATATTTAAAAGAACAACGATCTTTAAGATACAAAAATAGTGTACTCACTTAATCTGTTCTGCACTCTCACAGACTTAGTTTAAGTTACATGGCAAGCAAAATTGTCCCAGTGATTTAAATCCGCAGCAGGGAGCACTAAAATTAACACAGTGCTGGAGGTTAGGTGAAAATTATCTGCATGCACAATGGGGCTGTGCTCTATCCCAGAGCTTTGTGCAGCCTACCAGAAACACAGATGAAATGAGGGAGTGGTGGGGGATGCAGTAGGAAGAGGAATGATGCTATGGCTCCTTGTCATTCTCTCCAAGACGGCGGAATTCCGTGAGGTTTGAAACCTGTGAGCTGGGCTTCCTTTGCAGTTAGGGAAATCAAGGCAATTAGGCAGGAGAATGGGGATAGACTACGTGGGTGTGCACAGAGGATGGTGGTAAATGCATTATTTTGGAATGTATTGGCTGCACAGCTACCAGAATGGCCGAAACAGAGGAGGAAAAATGGCAATGGCCACATGTCCTGGAGAATTCCATTTCCAGAGAAATCATGGTGCAGGGTGGTTCTGCCCTCTGTTCACCTCCAGCATTCTGTGCATAAAATCAGGAGTTCAGGGGCAAGGAGAACAGCTAATTGTTTTTCTCTGGTTATGTTTTAGCACTGGTAAAAAAGCAAAAAAAAAAAAAAAAAACCCACAACCAAGAGGCATAGCAAAATAAGATGTGCCACACTGGATCAGACACATGGAATACCTAGTGAACATCCAGTCTCCAGCAACAATCTGGGTCAGATGCCTCTAAGGAATGTGAATTAAGTCTGTAGAAGGCAGATGTTGGGTAATTTGTTCTCAGTGAGAATTTCATCCTAAATCATAACTGTTACAGATTGGTCTTAACTCTGAAACACGAAGTTTTGCATCCCGTGATCATTCTGGATATCCTGTTGCTTGAGCAGCCCTCACTAATTTCTTGGCCTCAATGACATCTTGTGGTGAGGAGTTGCACAACCTGACGCCAGAATTTCAGCCTTTCCTCAGTTTTGAATTTTTGCTTCTAAATGTATCCAAGACTTTATGTTTCTAGGGTTGTTGGGGGATTTTTTTACATAAATGTACACAGTTCATGGTTTATTCTTGATTTTTGTCTTCATGTGTGTCCCAAAACTAGATGCTGAACCTCTTTAATAGTGAAAGTCCTTTCACAGGATGGACTAAATGTCTTTACATATCTGACAAGTAGGATGTGAGAGGCATGAGTTCAGGGGAATTTTTTTCAAGAAACAAAAATTTTTCTTTTCATAGAATAACCTGAGCTGGAAGAGACCCTCAAGGATCATTGACACCCAACTCCTATGTCATTTATCCAGACTGGGTCATATCTCTAGAGGTGAACAGAGCTTGTACAGTGATCCCAGACTTTCCTGTTTCACTTTGCATGAAATAACAAAGATTTCAGATGGTTCAAAAGAGGAAATTTAGGTTGGGCATTTCAACACAATGCCCAAAGACATTTTAAAACTGGGAGTGGATGGAATGACACAAAAGCAAACCCAAAATGAAGTGGCATACCCCAGGAACCCAACTTTCTCCCCCTGCCCCTGAAGACCCTTTACTTTGCATGCAAACAGAAGTGTGAAGCCAGTCCAAAGACTAAAGTGGAATTTAGTTACAGTCTTTGACTACCAAAGAGGATTTTTGGTATGAGAGGTCCAGGCTCTCCTCAGAGGGCACCAGATGCAGCAAAGGAAATATCCACAGGATATGAGAAAATCTTTTTCACTCTGAGCATGGAAATACCCAGAAGCAGTTGTGCAGTTCTTCCTCAGAGATTTTCAGGACTTGGCAGAACCAGACCTGATGTGCTGGATCTAACTTTGAAGCATAATTTGCTCAGATCAAGAGATTGGACAAGTGACCTTCAGAGGTTCCATTCCAACCTGAACTACTCTATAAATTTGTGACATTTATTAAGCTTACCTGGAATTAAACTACATGAAATTCATCCAAGGTACAAAATGCAGTTTAGGACTCAGCTGTTTAGAGCTCCAATTCAAGCCTTTAGCTTCAAAAAACAAACTTCTCAGGAGAATAAATATTTAAGAGGAAAAAAAAACCCATTCTTTTTAGATCCCACAAAAAAACTCCATCCCACAAATAATGTCCAATTTTAATTAAATTCTGTGTTTGAGCTTCAGTCACTGCTCAGTGATGAACCTGCTGCCATGATAGCCTGACAGTTATTTCGATTTATGACTGTAAAGAAATCTAAAGCTGAGGAGAGATCAAATCTCAAAGCTAAGTAGAAGAAAGAAAAAAAAAAAAAAAAAAAAGAAAACAAACCCACCAACATTGTGTTTTGACTACAAATTTAAACCGCCAGAGTGAGAGCTAAGTTTTTATGAGTTTGGTTATTACAGCAATGCTGATCTGAAGCAGTAGAGGAGTTCCACAATTATATCTCCTCTCCTTTTCATCAGAAAAGAGTGTGTTGGCACTGATCAAAAAATTCTTCCTGTTGAGTATGGGAGAGAAAATGTGGGGGGGACAGATTTGTTTGCATAAAACCCATTTGGAAGTGCTGTGAGTTGCCTGTTACTGGAAAATATAACATATAACATAAATATATGGATGGTTCAAAGATCTTAGATCCAGTACTCGTTGAAATTGGTGCACCATAAAATGCAGCCCAGAGCTGCTATGGGTATGTCAGATTTAAATACAAAGAACATATCCACAGGGCAGAGCTGCTTCAAGCCCTCTCAGCAGGCACTGTGATTCAGTTTATTGGGCAGATTTGGGCAAGGGTGTTCCCAGCATCTCCTTGTTATGCAGCTCTGTACTCTCTGACCATACCCCTCAGTTTTAGGGTGGTCACTAATCTGCAAAACATGATGGAATGGGGACCTCTAATCCTGTTGTTCACTGGAAAAACAAGCTCATGTCACTCTGTCCCTTGGAGATCTGGTGCAGAGCATTGCAGAGAGAACTAGTGGTAATGAATGGATAGAGTGATGGTGCAATTACATCTGACACATGTGGTCATAAATCAAACCTGACAGAAGTCCCAGAATTATTTTACAAAGCTCTGTGCAGACTGGAATGTCCAATCTTTGAGGCAAAACATAAAACCAAAGTCCTGTCCCTTCTTGTCTTTAATGAGCCTGCGACCATGTTTTAAATAACTGAGCTCTGAGGACTGAAGGCAAAGCATTTCCAGATCAAGGGCAGCAAGATATACATTATAAAGAATGGGTAGATTCAGGGTTTTTTCCTCTCTCAAGGCTGTAATGTAGAGCTGTGATCACTAGCAGTATAATGCTGGCACCTGGACTTGGGTCTGTGCTGCCAGCAACAAGAGAAGAGGATGATTATCAGATCTGTCAAATAATATATATATAAAAGAGGAAAAAATACTTTCATCTCAGAAAGATGAAAATTATGGTGCTGGTTCTCCATGGAAGGTGTTCAGATTCTGTACTAAACACTGGGAGAATAAAAGTCATAGACAGGAAGGCTGCCTTGAAGTCATACCATGGAATCACAGAATCACAGAATCATTTATGTTGGAAAAACTCTCTAAAAACATTGAGCCCAACCATCCCCCCCACACTGCCAAGGCCACCACTAACCCATGTCGCCAAGTGCCACATCCACATGGCTTTTGAATCCAAACAGGGATTGGGACTCCTCCACTGCCCTGGGCAGCTCTGCCAGGGCTTGACAGCCTTTTTGGTGAAGAATTTTTCCCTAACATCCAATCCAAACCTTTCCTGGGACAACTTGAGACTTTATCCTGTCCCTGTTCCCTGGGAGCAGAGCCCGACCCCCCCGGCTGTCCCCTCCTGGCAGGGACTTGTGCAGAGCCACAAGGCCCCCCCTGAGCCTCCTTTTCTCCAGGCTCAGCTCCTTTCCAGCTCCCTCAGCCGCTCCTGGGGCTCCAGCCCCTTCCCAGCTCCGTTCCCTGCCCTGGACACGCTCCAGCCCCTCGGTGTCTCTCTTGTCCTGAGGGCCCAGAGCTGTCCCCAGCACTGGAGGTGCCTCAGCAGTGCCAGCACAGGGGACGGGCACTGCCCTGGGCCAGCTGGACACAAAATGGCTGATACAAGCCAGGATGCTCTTGGCCCATCCAAGCCATCCAACAAAGGATGGAGATTCTCCTTTGCCCTCCTTCTGTTGCTGATATATTTGCAAAAAACCAAAAATTTTTATTGTCCTTTACGACAGTGGCCAGACTAAATTGTAGTNCCCTTCCCAGCTCCCTCAGCCGCTCCTGGGGCTCCAGCCCCTTCCCAGCTCCGTTCCCTGCCCTGGACACGCTCCAGCCCCTCGGTGTCTCTCTTGTCCTGAGGGCCCAGAGCTGTCCCCAGCACTGGAGGTGCCTCAGCAGTGCCAGCACAGGGGACGGGCACTGCCCTGGGCCAGCTGGACACAAAATGGCTGATACAAGCCAGGATGCTCTTGGCCCATCCAAGCNAGTGCCCCCGTGGTGTTCAGGATTTCAGTTTATATCCATGATGGAATGGTTGGTTCCTCCCTCTGGGCGGAGCATCTCACAATGGGATGGTGAGTCATGAGATAAGGCACTGATGGGCCATTAACAGGAGGTAGTCCAGGGGGGTGTTATCTCTGAGTCATGGGACCAGGCATTGATGGCCCATTAACAGCAGATAGCCCAGGGGGAGTAGGCAAGGAAAACACCACCTATTCCAACAGCTCATGAAGATGGTAACAGAATATACTTCAACCCAGGACATTGGGCTTTGGTCATTTAAATTTTCTTCCTGTGCAACCTCACAACATTTTTGTAGTTCTCTTGAATTGTTTGTCCCTTCTTCCTAAGGTCATTAACTCCCCATTTTTTCGATAATTTCCAGCCAAAGCTCTCTGTTCAGCAAGGACAATTTTTTTCCCTGCAGGCTCATTTTTTGGCACGTGGATCCAGCCTGTGCCTTTGTCCTTAGGATTTCCTGTAGGCTGCCACACTGTGCCTTGCTCATCCTGCACAGCTGGCTGTGCTCCTGGTCCCCAGTGCTCCCTGAGGGCTTCTTTTATAGGAGAGGGAAGCTTGGACTTTCCTGCTCCTGGCTTGGGACCCATCAGCTCCTGCCTCATGAGCTCCTGGCAGCTCCCTCTGCTCCCCTGAGCTCCCCCAGTTGGGAAACACCTCTGTGCATGGCACTGCACTGCTTCACTGACAATGGGGTGGGCACCTGAGCTTCTCCCCTGGCTGGTCAGGACCTCCCTCCTGGCCTGGGCTCTCCACAGTTTTGGCTGGAAATAAAATAGTGCAGTATGTCCTGTTCTGAGGGCAGGGCTCGGTTAGGGGACCTCCAGAGGTCCCTTCCATGAAATTACTGCAAGATTCCATGATTTCCTCCTAAGCTGTTGTGTAATAGCAAGAATATCCATCATACTTGGCCATAATCCAGTTCATGGGGTTTTTTCCTACCAAAGATTGAACTTTAAAATGGTACAATTTTGCAATTAAAATAAGAAGTTTTAATTAAATTGTGTTCTCTTGTTTCTCCTGAGACTACACAATTTTTGAGTTCCCACTGATGATATTTCACACTGACAAGCCACAGGGGTTTATTCCTAGAAATTTTTTTGTTATTCTAGTTCTAAGTGTTCCATAAGAAGAAAGGAGTGGCTTCAAAGAGAAACTTTCTGTTTCCTGAAGTTTTAATCTACTAAGATTTACAAACACTTAGCAGCTATAAGAAGTGAAAACAGGAAAGTCTAATGGTGAGATTTATAAAATCAACTCAACATTGAATTGCAGAATATTAGTAGTCCATAAATTGAAATAATTTCATTGGGAATGTATATGCCTTCCCCTCAGCCATTTCACCTATTTTCCATAGGTGACCAGAAAAGCTTAAGCATCTTCTAGGTTTTTTTTAATAACATTTTTGTTGACAAAACAAGACTTATCTCTCTGCAGATGAGGCATGAAGACCCACCCTGTCACCTTGCAAAGCTGGCAAGAGCTGAACAGTTTTCATCAGGCTTGCATGTGTGACTGCCTTACAAAGTACTCAGGACTGGGTATCAGTCAAAACAAGCCCATACAAAAATTTACCATTTTAGCAGATGGAGTCAGAACAGCTCACTTGCATGCAGTAAAAGCCTTAATATTTCCACAGCTGGCAAGTTTCCTGTGGTCCAAATCATTGGAGCTTTTGGGTTTCTGAGAGAGAGGACCTAAATCAGGCTTTAACTCATAAAACATTTCAAATGTTTCAAATATCAAGGTGCCTCACAGATTTTTGCCCCCTGAAAAGACAGAACTAGGAGGTTTAAGTAATTTGGAGAGGGAAAGTATATCTTTCATCATCTGCCCCACATCCTGAAGCAAAGGCAGGGATATGGTGAAAGCTCAGTTTTGGCTTCTGTGACATTTTTTACAATCAGGCTTTTCTCGATTGTTGCTCTACAGCCAGAGATCTCACCTCTTGCCTCCCCTGACCAATATAATTGTGTCAACAGAAGTCTGCAGTACAGAGGAGATCAACTTCTGAATTTTATTGTGCTGCTTCTGTGAAGTCCAGTGTAACAGGAGAGTGTGTTATGAAACCAGGCAATAATATTACACGGCTGTGAGTCACTTAATATATGCTGGTTTTGTCAAGGGCAAAAACCCCTTATGGGAAACAATGCCTGTTGGAAAGTTAACTATTTCTGATAGCAGGTTCTCAGACTGGAGTTGCCTGATCCACGAGGAAGCCAAAATCCTATTATAATGCTATGTAAACTGAAGCTTTACTAGTTCACACACTTCTTGACAGTCAGAAGATTTGACCCAAAAGAGACTTTGTCAGAGGTGAAAACTGTTCTGGGGTTGCACTAGTTGGATGTTTCAAATGAAACAAGGATGAAAAGGATGTTTCAAATGAAGGGGTAATGTTTCTCCTACTCTGCATGGCTTGGGGTAGGAGCTGACATGAAATTTATAATGGTTATTTATCATTTTGACCACTTGCCCTGGCATTGAGGTAGATGAAGGATGGACAAATCCTGTTCAGAATTAGAAACAATAAAAGCCCTGAAAAATTGTCCACGCCTGTGTTTTAGCCTTCCTGTAAACTGTAATATTCAGCTTTACTTCAGAATGTGGATTTTGCCACCTCCAAGCTAAGGAAGTTGAATTTCATGTTTTCTTCCCAATGGGATCTTCTTTTGAAGTAGACATACACCAAAAGGTGCCTTGAAATGGATCTGTCACTATCCAAGCCCCTCTATTTTACTGTGACCTGCTCTTTAGCACAGGGTGGACTGGAAATTTTGGGCTCTGGTCCCAACAGTCGCCACAATGATGGGGTTATTTTCCTGCCACAAAGAAAGTCAAAGCTTGTTTCCCCACCTTCTATGACTGGTAGAGCAAGGTGTTGTTCAGAGGGCATTTTGTCACTTCCAACCGTGTGCTTAATTATTCAAAAGCAAGATTTCAAAGCAAAATTTATTTGCGTTGTCCTTCTGTCCTTTCCTGTTTTCTACAGGCTGCTGCTGTACTGTTGTTATGCTCTGTAAAACTCTCTGCTCAAACTGCTTTGCAGAAAAGATTTATTCCACTGATTCTATGCTGAGGTTTTGAGATTGGTCAAGTCTGGCCATATCCAGGCAAATAAGTGACAGGCTTCCACAGATGCCACCCATGTACACACTCACAGTTTAGATACAGTTAAGTCTTCTTAAATGTGGTAACCAGAAAAAAAAACCCACTGAGATATTTCTGTTTGATTTATACCATCCTGAAGTGTTTAGACTGATGCACCAGGTGCTTTACAACACCTCTGAAAGTGGGCAGTTTGGGGCCTTTATATGGATAAAGCAGCTCATGAAAGCTTTGGAGGCATCAACCACTCCTCTCCATAGCAGTTCACCTGACACAACTGCTGGGACTCATATGTGATGATACAAAATTCCCCATGGATTCAAACCTTGCTTCTTCACTATGCTGGCCATCTGAATCATGGTGATTACTATGCAGGGAAGATGGTGCCTTTCATCCCAAATTGCATGGGTGTAAATGCAACGAGCATCCAGATCTGCTGTGTCACATCTGCATCATCTGTAGTCATACTTCTTATTTTCTTTTTTTTTTTTACCCACTCTTTTCCAACTAATTGGGGAGCATTGAAAAAAAAAAAAAAAAACCACAAAATCCAATCAATTTTAAATTTGTTCTTAGCAAAAGGAGGAAGAAATAAATAATGAAAAAAAGAAGAGCTGAGTCCTTACTGAGTGTAGTCCCTGCTGATCCAAGACCACCTGCCTTCATCTTAAATTCACTCTGGCCATTCCTGCTTTCCCACCAGTTCTTGCAAATTAGGTATCAGACACCTTCTTGAATTTCCACAGATCTCCTGTTACTTTTTGTTAAAGAAAAAGCCCATTGATGCAAACAGCATTTTTCTCCTCTGGCTAGATAACACAGGGCAGAATGGTGACCCTCCACCCAGCACAGCCCTGGCCTTGACAGGGAGCTGGTTCCCTGTGCAATATTTTAACAGACTAACCTGCAGGGGAAAAAAAAAAGAAGGACAGTTACCCTGTGAAATGAAAGCTCAATGATTTAAAAAGCAGCAGTGTGTGTGTGAGGGAAGGAAGGGGGCTGGGGGATGGGATGGACGATTTCACTTGTCAGGTCAGGGGTAACAAAAAATTATCCTGATCCAATAGACCACGTGAAAGGATATTACTGGGGTATGAAAAAATTCTTTTGGGGGGACAGAATGTATTTTTTCTGCCCTTTCTCTAAAGCCCTGTTATTTTTCTGTTCTTTGCTTGCATCTGTTAAATGCTGGAATGTCTGCAGGGACATTTTTAAAAGCTGCACAATGTCAATTAAATTTGCTGAGCAGTATATCTTTTTGGAGTACGTGTGACCTTTTCTGTTTGTCATTTCCTGGGCATCACACCAAGTGATCCTCTTAGGATGCTGGCTTTGTGGAGCAGGCTCACAGCAGCAGGACTGCAGGAACTGCAGGTTTCTGGGACCGCTGCCAACCTCCGGATAATTGCCATCAGCAGGAAAGAGCTAGAAAAGCTTGGCTGAGTCCATCTTTTACAGATAGATTGACCCCTTTCTGCCACTGCAGAATCACAGTCAGGGAGAAGCACATATCCAAAAAGAGAGAGAAGGGAGGGGCAGGAGGGGGAGAGAGGAATGATTACAGCAGGAAGGCTACATCTGATCTGAACAGGAGAGATTTGGAGGTTGCGCTCGCTGCTTTGCCTTCACCAATATTTATAATATCTTCTGTTTTAAGACAGGCAAATCTAAGAACGAGGCTTAAATGCTGAGCTCTGTTACAATAAAACTGGTGCTTTTGTGAGACCAGAGTCAGAGCTCTGAGAGAGTGGAGGGAAGGGAAGGGTGGGAATTCAGTACCTCCATGTGATACATCTGCTGGGAAATAACAATTTGAACATATACGCAGCAATCAAAAGGCAGACAATGAATGCATGCTGAAAACCACTGCAGGTGCCTGGTAAAGGGATGGAGGACAGCGAAAAGGAAGGAGGAAGGAGGCTGTGTGCCCACACCTCAGTAGCCAAGCTGACATGTTTTGAAAAACAGCAAGAACCACAATTGCCCTTTATGAGAGCTGGGATGGAAATCAGTACCCTTAATACCCCCGTGTCCAGCAAGTGGCTGAGTGGGGTAAATGGTGGTGACATGGCCAGGAGGTGATTTCAGCAACCAAGTTTTCAGATGCACGACTTCCTCCCTGTGCTTGTGCCCCTCAGTTTTCTGCATGTCTCAGATTCAGTGCTTCTGGTTAACACCAGTAGTGACTGCAGCACAGGAGCCCAAAATCTCCCAGTGGGAATTTCCAGGTAGATGCTGGGATCCCCACCCTGAGCCAGAGCTGCATCCCCCTGGCATATCTCAGTTGAGGTGGGTCAGGTAATGGCCAAAGTCTGACCGAGATACCAAACTTGCCCCAGGCAATCCCAAGATGTAAGATGCAAAACCAGTTCTCTTTCCACTTGGGAATGGAAAGAGGTGAGTGGGTTACAGGGGGAAGCAGCTGTCCCTGCTGTGCAGTTGTGTGACCTTCTAGATATGGGCACCACAATTCTGCTGCCTCTCTCCTCTCTTGGAGGAAAATCCTTCCATCGCTCATGGAACTGCAGCTGTCATGCAGCAAAGAGCAACTCAGGGCCACAGAAATGTGTAAAAATATGTGTGACCTCTGAAAATCAAGATCTTTATGGAAAATAAAGCTTCTGAAACAATCTCTCCACTGTGTTTAAGTCAGTGCAGTCTCGTATTAATATTAAGATGTTTGCTTCTAAAGACATAACACCCAAATCCATTCACTAGCATTGCTTCTTCTTCTCTTTCCTCACCCATGATCTATCCCTTAGTTGCAAACATAAATAATACTCAGGTTACAGTAGTGTCCTGTGGCTCCAAACTGGGGGAGCTTCCGTGCACAAGGTGCCGAGCAAACACGTATGGAGGCATAATCCTGTCAAATATTATCCAGGTCATATGATCTGTAGCTATATTCCTCCCTGTAGAGAGCACTCAGCTTGGCAAATGCTTGGCCTGTTTCTTTGTGTGACATTGAATGTCAGTGAGTGACATCTCACAGATGATACTTTATTGGAAGAGCAGGTGCTGGTGGCAAGAACTATATTTAGAGAGCAGAGGTCTAAAAATGGGTCATTCACTTCCAGATCAGATTTGAGTCTTTGATAAGACCTTTCCCCTCTTCTTTCCCTGCTCAGAAGCTCTCACCAGAGTGAGAAAGCCAAGGGGTGTTCCTGGACCCCCACAGAAGAGCCATGCAATGTGGGACACAGAGCCCTAGGAAGGGAGACCTGCACTTCAGAGGAGGTTCCAGGTCCATCCATTACAGGCTGATCTTTTTGTACAGAAAGAAGGCAAACCCTGTAATGTCAGCACTGCAGCAGTTTCTGTTTGCCACAGCCCCAGGGTCACAGTGGTGAAGAGCAGATGGACACTGTGCATTTCTGGCACGTCACCCCTCTGTGCCAGCACTGCATGCACGGACCCAGTCCTCAGGAAAATGTGGGAGAACCTCTCCTGGACTGGGAAGAGGAAGCACACGTGTGCAGGGCTCTCTTCAGACAACTGGGCTACCCTGGGGCTCCTCTGTTTGCCCTTGCCCTGCCACGTTTTCTCTCCTAAGCACCCTAAGCTCTAGAAGCAGTTTGCCATGCCAGGGAACAAGGATGTTTCTGAGAGCCAAAGGGGAATTTGGATCTGTCCAAATGACATCCAGCCACCAGCACACCATCTGCAATGTTTGGGATTTGATGGCTGACCTTAAAACTGCGCTTTTGTATGAAGGTCTTTCCAACATTACAGTCCAACACCACGCTCAGAGTTTAAGTGTGGGTTTACACAGAGAGTATGTTAGACAAGGCAGAAAAGCAGTGGAGGCATTTCAGTTTCTGCCCAGGGTGAATGTTTGAATTCCTTCCTGGAAGTAGGCTCCATTTGATCCACCTGTGGATATGTGCTGGGTGCAAGGAAAGGTGATGAGGTACTGCTCTGCTGGCCTGAAAAAACAGTGCTTTTTGCCCAAGTTAAATTGAAAAACATTGCCAGACCTCAGCTTGTAATATGCCATTCAATTACACCTTCCACATGCTGCTTGGAGTAATCCAAGTCTGAGTGTGGTCCATGGTAAATATGAGGGAGCAAATTCTAACCTTTTGCCTGAAAACCCATTTGTTCATTCATCAGAAACCAAACAAGAGGGTTTTTAATGATATATATTTTTAAGGAATTATATTGTGGCTGCAGGACCTGTCAGCATCAACAAAGTCATTCCTCCTGTGGGCAACATATAAAAAGGAAAACACCTCCATATTTAATTTTGTTTCCATTTGCCACATCCATTTGCAGCTGAGGCTGGTGAGTGATTTGAATAGTCTCACTGAAATCAGGAGGACAACTCATGGGCTTAGAGGGAGGCATGTGATGGAGGGCTTTACCAAATCACCCTCCAACACCAGATGCTGGAAGACACAGTGTTGGTAGCTGTTGGCAGCTGACCTGAAGAAGTTAAGCTTAGCAGTGAATGGAGCCCCCAGGCTCTGCAGTTCAGCTTCCTTTCCTCTCTTTAGCACAAAATATTTTAAAAGAAACTGTGACCAGCAGCTTTTCCCCGGCCAACAAAAATAAAAACTCTTGCAGCACAGCAAAGTGCAGCGTGCCTGCCTAACTCCAGGCTGCTCTGCCAGGGAATCAGAGGGATGGATGGATGGATGGATGGCTGATGAGCAGCAATTGAAAGGTGGGCACAGAGGCAATAGCACCCTGGCTGAGGTCCAAGCCCAGAGCAATGAGGCATCCATGAGAACTATTGCAATTGTCAACAGTGGAGAAATGTAATTCGTTGTGTGCAAATGCAGCCCAGCTCCTTAAAACAAAATAAAGAAAAGCAAATACCTCAGCTCTGTTAGCTACCTGGCCAGTGAAGGCTGCCCATGAGCCAGATATGGAATGCTGATATAAACTCCACGGCTCAGGCAAGAACTACTGGATGGGTTTGATCAAGGTCTAGTGCATCTTTAGGAATGTGAGTCAACTGGAAACAGATGTTTTCGTTCTGTGGTGCTGTAGAAGCAAAAGTCCCTTCTGTTCATCTTCCCTCTGTCCCCTCCAATCTTTGGATATATTATTAACAATTTTTTTTCATCTCATTTTATTTGTGTGTGCTAAAGTATTCCTGCTGTAGACTCTTAAATTGTGGGGAGAAGTGAGAGGGAATGCCAGCAGATCAGAACAACAAAAAGCCAAGCCACTTACAAACTTGCCCATCAACTCCTCTCAGAAAACTTCCTTCATCTGTGGAAATCCCAACATCACCCACTAAAGCTCTTCCAAAAGCAATGCAGTTGGCACTGTATTCTGTTGTGTTAACAAATTTAGGCTATTCCAGGCCAAGAAAGAGGGAAAAAAAGCCCTTAGAACCCTTTGGAGGAAGTGACCCCTTTGGAGTTCCCTTAATGTTGAAAAGGGGGACTCAGGAAACAGGGACTCAGTTTAGAGACACTTTGGGCACACTCTTCTGCAGCAGATGACTCTGTCAGACAGCCCACATCTGAGACAATGAAAAGGAACCCAGGATTATTTTATTTTTTAAAATTATTTATGAGGAAAAACACACCCATCTCCACCACCCCTACAATTCTGTGTCGTGTTTCTCTCTGCAGAACCATCCAGACAAGCACTACCAACCAACCCTGCAGCCCTACACAACATTCTCCCAAGGCAGTGACTGTATCCAATTCACCCCAAATACTGCTTGGGAGGACCCAGTGACTCTCCTTTAGTGCCCTTTTTGCATCTCATTCCCCATAATCACTGGCAAAGATCCACCAGTACTATCACTCTGCTAACACAGCAGCCTCTGGTATTCAGGATAACTAATCATTCAACCTTTTCTTCACCTAAATTCCTCCTTACAGCTCGTGCTGTCACTATCCCTCTCACCAAAATAAGGCAATTAAGGATCATCCTATTGTTTTCACTATCCCACTTGCCCCTTCCACCTTTCTGCCTTTTCTCAAGTTTTCTCGTACTCTCGAGTCTAAAATGAGAAAGCTTTCCTCATAAAGGACTCCTCATAAACAGTGAAAAATAAGACTAAAACCATATTTGTAGTCCCAGAGCTGGGGCTCCCAGTGTCACCAGTCACTTTGGAAGAGCTACACAAGTAGATACATCTCCCCTTTCAACACTTGCTCCCTTTGTGCAAATGGTTGTCCCAGTTTTTGGCTCAAAATATTTGTATGACTGAGCAGAGCATCACTCATGGGCTTGGATTCTGTATATTTTGAGGCAGAAGTCAATGGATATCCAGAATTATGGGATGCTGTGGCAGGTTGTATCTATTGTATTTTCTTTTTACAAGTTATGGTAGTGCAAAAGTTGCTCCTGGACAGGGGAAAAAATCCCCAGTTTTTCCCAGTTGAAGGGAAATCTACGAAACAGGGAAGGAAACAGGATGTGCTCTCCCTGAGCCACATTCATCTTCATCCTGGGTGAGGTCTGAAATGCAGGAGGGATGTGAAATGGACAGAAAGAAGGAGGAAAGCACAAAAGAAAAGGCAGGTTGAGGCAGAAATCAGGTTTCAGATGTGAAAAATTGGAAAAGACGTGGATGGTGAAAGGTTTGTCACCACTCAGGAGGCCACTAACACCAGCTAGGTTGGGAAAAGCCACACGTGGGACCATTTATTAAAGAGCTCTTTTGTTAGGAAGAAGCATTATTAGGAAGAGTTATAAGATTTGCCGGATTGCCACAAAACTCCTGTCTCCATCCTTCTCCTCATGTCACCACAGCAGTCTGATGCCAACATCAGAAGATTGCCACAGCTCTGTACACACCACAGTTGTCCATAACCCTGACTGGAGCTGTTAGTTCGTTGTTGGTTGTTGTTTCCAGTTGTTCCCTGGAGTTGTTCCCTGGAAACTCCGAGAAGAGACCTGTGTGTGAAAACTTTTGGAGAGTTTACATCAGGCTTCAATGTTACAAGAAAACCAGAAAAAAAAAAACAAGTCATCTGTGATTTTGGAGCATAAGTGTCACATGTGAAATCTCCTATTTTCTCATCTGTTTTGGGACCCTTTCTATCTCTTTAAATAAGATGAAAACAAATGTGTTACCATTTTATTCCTTCTTTTCAACAGAATTTGGCTGACAGAGGACTGAGTTAATTTACAGAATACTGAAATGTTTCTTTCTTGCTCATCCTAGGCTAAGCACGAAGATCTTACCTTCTTATTCTCAGCTACCCAGGTACCTCCTTTTCTGACTGAATAAATGAGCAAACAAAAATCCTACCTCTTCCCTCTCTTCCCTTCAAATTTCTCTTCAAGTTAGGAGAGACAAATAAGGACCTACTGCAAAAGTTGGGAATAAATTATAGCCAGAATGTCAAAAGCAAAATATTTCTCCTCTAAAGATGTTGCTTTTTCCTCTGTATGTCTTGGCAGCCCAACTCTCTGAAAACACCCACCTGAATTCTCCACTCTCAACAGAGGAGCCCAGGGATAAACCCTCTGGTAAATCCTATGTGACTGAAGATATAGGAGCCTGCCTGTGAGTAAAAACATTTTAAATATGATTGCTATACCTGCAAGTAACCAAAGAGCCCTTTTGGAGCATATAATTTCCTTGGAAACATCTGAGTCCAATCATCTAAGCCTGGGAGCCCAAATTTATGTAATACCACTGCTTTCCTCTCCTCATTGTCCATCCCCTGCCTGAAAAGAAAAGAGTTTACCCTGTCCATCTATCATTTAAATGGTAATGAGATAAATGAATTCCACCTCACTTCTGAGCTTCAGAGTAAGCTCGGGTTTATTTATTCGTATAAAGGCACAAGAACCCGTTTGACATTGCTGAACATGTCCCAGATTTATGGAAAATAAAACTGTGCTAATCTCGCCCGTTTATTAGCTTTCCTGTCAGATGCCTCCATGAGTATTCAGAGATGTGAATTTGCCCTGCAGTTCTGTTCTGACTGGAACAGCATCTCCTGAAATGTAAATGTTATCTTAAGGTCATATGCTGATGAAAACCCCTGTTTTGCCAAAGTCTAATTTCTTGGTCACTTGACAAAGCAGCTGCTGTTCAGTTATATGGCACAAAGAACACCATTAAAGATGGATAAGTTTGATTGACATGTTTGATTTGGCATATATTATACAACTTCTAAAGATTAAAAAAAAATTACAATTTGTGATTATTTTTCCTGATTTAGCTGAGTAAATAAAAGACCTCTCACAAATATGTATACAGGAATGATACTTCTAAGTGAATTTGTTCATCTACACATTATGTAGCCCTCTGAGGGCTTCTGTGACTGCATTTTAAAGGATCAACACAAATACCCTAATGTGTGATATGATTTATTTGCCAAATCATAGATTGTTATTGAGACAAATTCCTGATTTGAAGGAGAACACGGAGATTAGATAGTTGTAAATTTTATGTGACAGTAAGCTCTGCAGCTGATGTACATTAAGGAAAATAAAAATTGCAAGGTTTAGGTAATCAGCAGCTGGTGTCAGCTGGTACTGTACCACATCAGTGCCTCCAAGGTTGGTAGAGGTTTTGTTTTAACCATCTGGTGGTTATCTAGCACTGGTCAATGTCAGAAGGACATTACTGGAGGCTTCTGCGCCTGCTTTGGCAAACCAGGACAAACGCTCACTTGTGGGAGCAGGGAACTTGCAGTGTGGGTCAGTGACATGTTTTGGGGCTGGTGCTGTCATTTCCAGCCCTTTCAGTGTGTGAGAAAGTGCTGGCAGGGAAATCATACTGCAGGGGTGTAAGGTTTGGGCTGCACAAAGCTCCATGTCTAGGAGGAGCAGGAGCATTCGAGCCATAGCAGGGTTTGTCTCCAGGTTGGAGCTCTGAGTTGGCTCTGGAAGCAGAGATGTGTCTGGGAGCTCAGTGTCTGGTGATGGGTGGAGAAGGAATGTTGCCTGCACAGTGCCTGACCTTCATCTCGAAGGAAAAATGTCAAATATCCTCAGAAAAATATCAAAGGTGTTTTCTCTGACCAAAAATTTGCAGGAACACTTAGTCCTTTGCAACAAAGAATTAAAAAAACCCTGAAGATTGAGATTTCTCTGGTCTGTCCTCTTCTGTTTTCTTTTCCCTCCATTTTAATTATGAAGTTCAGAGAGGTTCCATGTGACAAAGATAATTTAACATTTCAGATAAGACTTTACTTTGCTAAGGAGGTAGCAAAGTTATGCCAATGAGAAATAATGAAGCACTCACTTTCAGATAGGAAATTAACTCAGCAAAAATAAGATTCATTGGTATTCAGATCAAAGAAGGATATGTTTTTTCTAAGATTTTATCTAGTAGACTGGCAGGGGATGTTTCTCTCCTGACTATTGACAATTTTGATAGGTCACATCACAAACTTTAGTTTCCAGAGGAAGATCTGGGATCAGAAAAGCCTTGTGGGTATATTTTAAAGTGTAAGGGAAGCATCCTGTGTTTAGTGATTGCACCATTCATTCCAGGAATATGTGATACTCCCAGTCAGCTGCAGACAAGGAAGGATTTCCCTGCTTTGGAACAAATAAGATTTTTTTGCTAGGGATTGGGTGGGACTTGATCATTCCCTGGTGCAGCAGTTCTTTGTCTCAGTACAGTCCTCCACCATAATGAGAACATACTGCACTTCCTGTCTCTCTTAAAAAATGTAATTCACATGCTGAGGTTTCCTGCTCTTGCAATTTGTTTCTTCGAATTAGCTAAGACACCTCCCTATGACACATAACTCTTGTAAAACTTGTTAGGTCTGCTTAAAATAAGTAAGTAGGTAAATAAAATAAGTAAATAAATAAGCAGGCTGGAATTCATTACTGAAATCGAGTAACAGCCCAGCAAAAAATTCAGCAATAAAACACCCATGTTGTAAACCATCAATATTTGCAGTAAACCACGAGCTGAGAGAAGGCTTGGTAAAATAGCTTCCACTCCTGAAATGCCATATCCTAACTTGCAAAAGCATGGCAAGTTACCAGCTGACCCAAAAGGGCATCCCAGTGTAGCTGCACAGAATCTTGTCCTTGCTTAATGTAATTTCTGTTTGGACAGAGCATTCTGGAGCAGATATGGAAAGGAGAGGTCATCCAAGGAGCCTGGTGAAGCAGTGATGTTTATGTTCACCCACTCCATGTACAAAGGAGTGCCTTTGTGCTTTATGCCACCCTTGTGGCCCCAAAATGTCCACTCAACACCCAGCTGACAGATAGGTGTAAAAAGTGAATGATGAGGCACTGCTCATCCTGACTGCTTGGACATAATTTCTCCTTCATTTACTCCCTGGTTCTGCTCCCATTGCTATGGAGGGCTCTGCTCTTCCTCCTCCTCCCTACGAGGTGGGGACTTCAGGGCCAAAGGGATCATCTTGCTTAGAACACCTATGTCACAGGTTATTAAGTTTCAGTCAACTGTTCCTGAGATTGATTCCAGTAATTGATGTCCTGTGAAAATTCTCTTCCAGAGAGTTTCCGCCTTGATTTAAAGGAAGGGTGAAATGGAGAGCGTGCTGCTTTCCCCAGCAGTTTGTTCTGGCTTGTAATCCTCCTCCCTCTAAATCACGCTGGTCCTTCTCTGTCTTGTGAAAGAACCCTCTTCTAAATGGGTTCTTCTCTCCACACAAATATTTCCCCAGTAGCCAAATTACCTCTCCATCTTCTCCTTGTCCATCTGAGTCTGAAAGGTGTCTCATTCTTGGAATTTTATTCTTCTGTTCCTGTCTGGTGCTTTTCTGAGATTTCTCCTTTTTTTAACTATACTTTTTTTTACATTCTTAATACAAAGCAAACTGGAATCCATGTGGAATTACCATTTGAATCACACTGAATTTACACACAGGTGTAGGGCTGCAATAACATTCTATTGAAGGGGGAATATTGCACATAAGAAAGAACCATTACTTTTAACATTAAAAGCCCTGAAGAACAGTATTTACAGTGTTCATGGAACACTTAGAACATGTAAACATTACAGATCTATAGATGTAGATGCATATTGGCTCTGCAGACTAATAGCCACAGGAGTAGGAACATTTTTCTTCTGTTTTGGTGGGGGCTGTGCTTTCAGATAAGTTTATCTGACTAAAGCCAGTAAGAGAAAAAGAAGTGGACAAAACTCAGAAGCTGGATGTGTCAAGAACATGGAATTAATCAGGAATGGAATTAATCAGGATAAGGAATAAGGTAGGTAGACTTCTTTGACTTATCTAGATATAGAATAATGTTCAGCTCTTAGTGGAGTCCTCCTGCCCTGAACTTGTGGTCAGAAAGAGGTTCCTGTCTGCTCCAAGATCTTTGCTGACAATTTGGTCTCTGGATCACACGTAAAAGATCCAAACAGGCTCAGCTCCTTAGCATCACCTACAGCAGTGACTTTTTAATTCTTTATACACTGCATCATCTGTGCCTTCCAAGATGTGTCATTCACACTCACTCATTTAGGAATGCAGCACATCATATTTATACCATCTTCCTAGTTCACTGACTGCATCATTTAGTCAAGATTTTAATTAAAATACTTCCACAGCGTATTTCTGTGAAGGCCTAATTACTTTGGCTTGAGCTTCCTAATTCTCATTTCCCGGTTTTTGTCCAGGACACAAAAGACTTTACACAACAGAGCAGTACTGCTGGTGGGAGTCTGGAAGGCAACCCTCAGACCAAGGTCAGCCATCTCTGCTGGGACATTCCTCCTGCCATCACACCAACCTCCCCTCTCCATTCGGAGATCTCTACATGCCCTGGAAAAATTAGGAATGCTGAGAGTCTCAGCAAGGCACAGAGCTCAGGTTGAGTTACTCACCCACCATGACCTGTCCCTTATAGGCATCCCTGACATTCCTTGCCTGCAGGAAGGCTGCCCCTTTCTCATGTATGAAATTTCATAACTGTTTGATGGTAACAGAATATGCATTCTGCATTCCTGCGTGGACTGCATTGCCTTTGGCTCTGTTAAAACATGTTTTGCCCTAATAAGCTGAACCTCACCAGTGATCTCCCTTACATGGACCCTGCAGTTATTTATACTTCTACCAATCTTCATCAGCTGCAAATTCTATCAGCAGTGACTTTAAATCTAATCCTGGGTTACTAATGAAAACATCCCATAGCCCCAAGCACAGGTATGGTTCTGTGGAGACACAGCTCAGAACGCCCCTGGTTGATGAAGATTTGTCTGAATTTTCAGACCTGCTCTTTATCCTTTCGTTTATATCACCCTACGAGGCTTTCCCCCTCCTTGCCTCTCAATGCCTTTTCCTTTGAAAACTAAAACAATGATATTCAGAAATGTTCTTTGCTACATCAGCTTGCTGGCAGCTCTATTAGGAGCAGTGGGTACTTATCCATGGGAAAGCACATGATTGCATTGAGCCACAAGTAAATTGAAAGGTGGAGGCCATTTCCTATGTTCTGACATAAATACACACATATATATAAGCTAGTTCATAAAAACTTGTCAGTTCCTTTTACAGGTTTTGGACCTATGTTGCAGATAGGTTTGGGGTTTATGTTTGTTTTAATATTTGTACTGTTCTTAAACAAATGGATTGGTTCCTTCTATGTGTTTTGCTTTAGCAGCGTGGTGTTAAACACATTCAAAATGTTTCAGTCAAGTAAAGATTTGACTTTGTCCAAAAAAAACCCCAAACCACAGAACTACAGAAACAGCCAAGCACTGTAGCCATTCCCCAAATAGGGTGTTGGATTTGGCTATAAACTAAGCTGTTTAGTATGGTTTGGGTTTATGCAGTAGGTCATGGTGGTTAATGCTTAGTGAGCTGAAACAAGAATGGAAGAAAATTATAATGGAAAAGCTTGGTTTGAAAAAAATAACTCTTCATGGATGACTATAAGGGAGATGATTTGACTCCTGGTGTGTACCACATATTTTGGCTAAGCTGGAATGTTTTGAAAGCCTTTCAGTTGATATAAGCATGATCATCTGAGCAGGACTTTTTAGCTCAAAACACTGCTAATGTTGAGCTCTTGGCATGAGGTGGTGACAGCTGCAGGAGGCAGAGGGGGAGAAGGCAGAAGAGCTGTGCCTTTGTTATGGAGAGCAGCAGCACAGGGGAGGCAGAATTGCCTAAATGGGCATTGTGTGACTTGTGGGGGGACCGTGACAGCAAGATCCAGCTCAGAGCAGGAGCCCTCAGCACTGCCACACCCCTGTGTGCACACAGACATGTACACACTGCCAGATTCCAGCCTTTCTCAGGCTCACACCATGTCCAGAGCTAGAAAGAACCCTCGAGATTTCACCCTGCCCACAGCCACACTCATGTCTCCACCAAGCCAGTAGCTCAGCTTTGTGAACCTAAAGCCCCAAAGTCTAAGGAATTTGGTGATAAAGTGCAAATTCATTAACCCCCCAGGGTACTAACTAGCCAAGACACCAATGATGGTTCCAGAGGCAGTTTGGTTTCTCTCTGTACCAACATCCAAAGAGCCCATACACAGCTTCCAGGAAATGATGCACCAGGTTTAACTTGTTCATAAAGGGCATTTGGCTGTATCAGTGCTCCTCCAGGCAGCTTATTAAAGCATTCTCTCAAATCCCTCACTAGCAATAACAGTCTTACAGACAACCCCAACAGCTTGTTTATGGGGAGAACCCAAACCACCCTCACTGTGTGAAATGCAGAGGAGAAAAAAGATGTGGCCCATATGGTGATGAGTATGCCTAGACACCAATCTGGGGTAGTTCATGGCCCCTCCTGTCACTTCTTCTGTTCCTGTGTACCTCTGAATAACCCAGTGTGTCCTGTGTAGTGGCCAGGGAGCAACCAAATAGCAAACAGGTTCCCAAATACTGCCTTGAGCTTTACCCTGGCTCCATGGGGCTCTCCAGAAGGTCCACAGTGGGAAACTGGCTGAATGGCAATAATGGGACCAGCCTCACCAGGTGTCTCAAAGGTTGGGTTTAGCTGGGATGAATGCCAGCCAGCTCTCACTCCAACTGGTGAGTTGGGAAAGGTTGAAACAAAGAGCCCCATGAACACAACGCATAAAATGTGGCGAAAACAACAAATGTAAAATACCATTTTAGTTACTTTCAGATCAAACTGGCTACCAAAGAAACAGTTTTCATATTCCAGTGCCATTTCCATGCAAAGACTTTTCCTCAGACTCTTTTCTGATGGGAGGAGGACCTCAGGGGAAAACACCTGAGAAAGTGGAAGAATTACTTCTGACTCCATCCTCTGCCCTGGCAGTTATGTATTAAATTCCCTCCTAGCACAGCAGAACTGGTTTTAAAAGGTTTCTAAAACAAGTAAAACAATAAAGACATAATTTTTAACATCAGTGCCTGCTCATCACAGCTCATTTAAAGGTGAATTTTGTCTGACACTTGGACCACCTAACAGGGAGGTGCATGATTTTGAATAATAACCTTAGTTAGGGATCTAATACCTAATATGCTACACCTGAGATAACACCTCAGGACCTGAGTTTTTTGTTGTATGGATTCACATTTAGTCCCACAAGGGTCTGGGCCTTTATATATTTTTACAATTTTCTTGCAATGCCCTTGACATGGCACAAGTATGAGCTGGTTTCCCTTCTCTGGTTTGTCATGAGGCCTTTCTCTACTTAACAGATCACTTGTACATCTGTTATTAAAAAGCAACACCCTAACCAGTGGTGAAGACACGGCTCTCACATCCTTCAGATCCTCTTTCCACCTTCCTTCCCTTATTTGCTCTGACAGCATTTGACTGTGTCAAAAGCCCAAGTTTTAGCGACACAATTTCCCTTCCCATTTAATATTTTAGTACAAGAGCAGCTTTGCTTTTATAAAGACATGGTTTAGTCCTCAAGTCATCGAGGAATATCTCTGGCATCTCAAGTGCAGCATCCCACCTCCAAGCCAGCAGCAGCCTGTGGGAGAGGCTGTTAGCCCATCACATGTTCCTTGATGCTCTGGACTCACACTCTCAGGGGAACCCATTAGCATTCACACTCCCAGGCAGTTCTCTCCTCCTCCCCTGTTAACAATTACCCAGGGAGGGGGTAATTAAAATAGGTTCTGAGGCTATGAAGAACCTCTGTCCGCCTTCACTACTTGCAGAGCCAAATGAGAACTTTAATGTACATTTGGAGACAACTCCTGAAGGGTTTTGCACCTTTGTGGTGCTCTTGTTGTCATTAAGCGTGATCTAATCCTCCATTTCAATTCATTAACCTGAACAGAGGCAAATTTTGCAATGTGACTGCAACACAGAACCAGTAAAATTTCCCTAGATGCCTGATGAAGTTCTATCATTATAAAATTGAGAATTTCATGGGGATGGACAAGAGTGCAGGAACTAGGGACTGGTTAGCACAGGTTTCCTATTGAATTCCACCCAAATTACTGAATCTCTGCATCTTGATTTTACCACAGAAAATGAAAAGGTTCCTTTCATCCAGTCACCAGCTAAGAGATCTTAAGCAGAGATGTGTTCTCTGCCCAGTGCATTTGTCCTGTGCTGCAAACAACCAACAGCAGCACGGGGATCACCCCTCCGTGACCGAGCCCCGCTGGGCTGTGTGAGATGCATTTCAGCACGGCTCACCAGCGATGGCCCAGGGCTACCATGGCTCTGCTCACCCCTGCGTGGCCCACAGCCATCTCTGCTGATGGCCCTCTTGCCACTCCTGACAAGCAGTGCAGCAGTCAGGGCTACCAGCACGCCAGCCTCGCTGCAGAAACGGTGTGGGAAGTCCTGCGACGCTTTAGGAAGAGCTGATTTAAATTCAAGCTCCAGCACCTTCACAGCCTGTCCTAAATCTGAACTGAGATGGCTTAAACAATCCCTTAAAAGATTCCAGAGATTGGAAATCTTAGGCCTGTTTCACTTAAAAGCTGTCATTCAATTCGACCTAGGGGGGGAAAATAAAAAAAATAAATGAGCAGAAGAAGCAACGACGAAAATAAATACGCTTCCCATTTTTCAAAATTTGATCTTTTTTAACTAAACCCTATATTATTCATGTGCTGTATATTTTATTGCGGTTAGTTTCAAAGCTGTTGGAAATCACAGATCAGTCCCTCAACCACGATGTCTTTATTATGCAAACATAAATCATGCATGGAAGGGCCCTGACAGCTGACGACGATGTAAACTCTGAGGAAGCAAAGCCCCTAAGCCATGTAAAAAATGTATGTCATGGAAAAAAGGAGTATGTCATCTTTATTTCCTTTTTATGGATATTTTTGTCTTGTCATTATCAAGGAAAAATTTTTTCCCCTGTACTTCTGTCTAAATGTAGTTAACTCAGAGGTAATTTGCAATGGTGTTTCAATGACACAAACTGAGAACCTTCCCCACATCTGCCTGCCTCTTCAAGGATGAGCGTGTTGTAATTATACAGTTCCAGTTTCATTAACAGCTCTGCTGTACCCAATATGGTTCAAAAGGATTTCAGTGAAATGCAGAAGTTCATTGAATTGTCAGGAGCATTTGGTTGCTGTAGGACTCGTGTAAATTATGTTAGACTTGGGGTTTTTTGAAGCCGTGGGTCAATTGCAAGATTCGATCAGAATGTTGTGGGGCTTTTTTGAGCAGGGAAACAAAAAGGTAAGAAAGAAAAGAAAGAGAAGAAAGATGGAAAGGAAGGAAAGGAAGGAAAGAAAGAAAGAAAGAAAGAAAGAAAGAAAAAGATAAAGAAAGAAGAAAATATTTGCAGTTGTAGTTAACATTTTCAGTTTCTGAAAGGCGTGTTTTTCTTTTCACTTCCTTGATTCTTTTTTATGGGGGTGCAGTTCAGTGAATTTGCTTCTTTAATAACAATTTTTTTTAAGAAAAGTTTTGGGATAGTCCTAAGTAGCAAATTGTGGCAGGTAAAAAAAAAAGAAAATATTTTGGTCAGAAAGTAAAAAATAACCTTCCAAATAAAAAATTGGAGAAAGTACTAATGGAACACTGAATGACTGTCTGTACATTAGGCTAAGGACCAAATTTAAAAAATATTGACAGTCCAGAAAAAAAGCTTTTCCTGCTATGCACATTCATACACAGAGCTTTCAAAAGCAGGGCACTTTAGACAGACTGGTGAGCTCACATTTCAACACCTGCAGAGCAGTGATCACCTAACAGCCACCCACCCCTGTTGCTATATTTGCTGCATTTAGGTGTTGTCCTGTGTGCTACCACTGCCTGGTGAAAAGGTGCCTCCTAACTCAGTGTGAAAAAATTGCACCTTTTTCTGCAGCAGCACATCAGCTTTGAGCTGATCTTCTCTTGCATCCTCCTCTGTTCCACCACATCCACCTCCCACACCCATCTCACTGCTGCAGGGTGTCCCCCATTTATTGAACAACTAATTTGCTCAGATGCAGGATAAAACAGCCACTTACATGCAAATCAAAGGGGGTATCCTTTAGGTTGGGTTCCAGGAAAAGGTTCCTCCCCCTGAGGGTGGTGGGGCACTGAACAGACACTCCAGGTAATGGTCACAGCCCTAAGGCTGCCAGAGCTCCAGGAACATTTGGACAACACTCTCAGGCACAGGGTGGGATTTTTGGAGTGTCTGTGCAGGGCCAGGAGCTGGACTCTGATCCTTGTGGGCCCCTTCCTACTTGGGGTGTTCTGTGATAACTCCTTTGGTTCCTCTCAGCTGTTGGTGACATTGTTGGTATCACCTCTTGGCTTCTCCTCATTGCTCCAGTATGCACTGGTCATGATGGGGAGGCTTCATCATGCAAAAATCAGCCCAAACATCAAATAGTGTAAGGCCACAATTCACAGAATCACAGAGTCATTAAGGCTGGGTCACCAAGGAAAAGGACTCTTAAGACTGTAGAGTCCAAACTTTAACCCAGCTCCATGGTGTTCACCATTAATTGAACTCATTCCTCTAGTGCTGATTAAATCCCTCTTTCTCTACCACAGCTCAGCACCAGAGAGCTTTTCTCAGACAAATCCCACCTGCTGTGTCTTGCTTCATTGGGGAATCCTCTTTTTGGGATGCCACTGTAAAGAACCAAGAGCAGCAAATGAACACCGTGCTGTCTGTTTCCTCAGAGAAACACACAGAGAAAGGAACAGCAGATATAAATTCTGTCTGTGGGGGGAAATTCAGAACCAGCTGAGGTGTTTGCTGCTGCTTTTATCCTCTTGCCTATGCAAATCAGTGGGGTTCAGAACTAAATGGAAATGCGTTAAAAGCAAATCTGAAAGCAGATCTGTTTCATACACTCATCCTGCTCCCTTCCTTTGGAAAGACAGCTGTGGATACATTTTCATTAATAATTTCACTCCATCTCTTCTCTGATGTAAATTTACAAGCAAGAAGCAGGAAAAAATGCCAAATCAAATGTTGCAGGCAGACTGGTGAGATAATTAGTGTATGGTGCAAAAGGAAGAAGAATCCCAGGAAGCAAAGCTTGATGTGAGTGTACCTGTTTGTGACAGCCTTTGGGGAAAGAAGCTTCAATTCACTGAGGATCAGCTGTGTTTGCATTTTGCTCTTCCCTCCTCCCACCTAGTGAATCTCTCCCAGGAATGTCCTTTTGCCTTGAGCTTTTGAACTGATGAAGTACCGGCAGGAAAGAGGAAAGAAAAAGAACTTTAAAATAGATAAGCTGCTTATCTCTTTAGCTGACTTGAATTTGCTGCTGTGTGGAGGAGGATGCTATCAAAATCAGAAGTTCAGAAGTTAGTAATGCAGGAAAAGTTTCTAGATGTGCATCACCAGCACAGAACTCTCCCTGCATGTTATTCTGTATATTGCTTCTAAATCACTGCTAGAGATAAGATTAATCCAGGTACAGTGAATTTGCTTTTTTCAGAAGTTATCTATGGTGGTGTTTAGCCAAGGAAACAGGACTTGTGTGATCATACTTTGTGCTTGTCCAGCTACCTGACATTCTTTCTCAATAACCTGTAAACCCACAGATCAACTTCAACAGAAGGGCAGAGGCCTCAAAGATATTAAATTCCAGAGTTTTTCATGAAAACAAGAAGTTTACCTGCTCAGTTTTAAGCACAACTTGGCCTCTCTCCATGAAGTTACTGATCACTGATCAACATATGAATTTCTGAGAACCACAGGTGTTGCTTCTTGCTAATTGAGACTCAGGGGAAGGATTAGAGTGCCCACAAGGACAGGAATTGGGGATGTACATGGAGATTTATCCCTTTGGCAGCACCTGGGGGAGAGAAAGAGTTCAAAAATCTGAGGTCGTTCCAAAGGGGTCAAAGGAAAACAGGACACAAATCCAGAAGAGAGAACACTTTTTAAATACTTCTGTTCATCCAGACACTCTTCTTTTTTTATATATATAATTTTTTCCCCCTGAGACATTTGATTCAAGACCTGTGAACATTAAAGAAGTTCCCACTGACTTCTGGGGGAGTTTCTGGAATCTGGTCAGGGCTGGGGAAAGACTTATGAAAACAGCAGCCATTCATTAAAAAAGAATTTTGAGAGATGCTCATGCTGACATTGTGATTTGGTTTATTGTACAAATAAACGGTTATTTGAACAAAAAAACCATCTTTTGACTTCAACAGGAAAAGAAATACTATATTTAGAGCAAAAAGCTATGTATCAGCTTACTCTCACAGACAAATTTAAACAGCAAATATTGTATTTTAATGATGCTTACTTTAAACAGGGTTTTTGATTTGGCGTCTTTTTGTGGTTTTCTATGGTTTTTAAAACTAAAGTATATCTTAGAAGACAAAATACCACTTACTGTGATTTAAATAGAGCTGAGATCCAACACTAACCTGTTGCTTTCCAACACTGACTAAACTGTTTGTATGAAAGTAACACAATATCTACCTAAATCTCCCACTTCTGCTTGGCCATTTTTAGTGGTTTTCTTTTAAAATTCCAATTTCTTCTACCCTTGATAGCAGATCCAGCTCCTCTCTCACACTGCTGGAAGCGAATTGAACCAACCTCACTCAGTCTGACCATGAATCTTGAATTCTCTCCTACAGCACTTTACAGACTAGTGGTTACAGCAGTTTCCTGAGAGGCCAGAAGCAGGGATTTGACACCCTCAAGGAGGGAAAAGGGTGGGTATGGATATCCTCTTTGTGCATGAGTTCTGTTGTTTGCATGAAGGGTCTCCCTTCTGGTGTGGTAAAAAAAATGGCAAAAGTCAAAAAAAAAAAAAGAAAAAAAAACCAACCTTGGAGGTAATTTGAGAAAACCCATCAGCTCATGCCTCTCAGAGGAGAAAAACCAAAGTCATTGTTGATTTCTGGAAATTTATTGGGAGAGAGAAAAAAGTTCAGGCATCTGGAAAAATTAACCATAAAAACCTGAGGTGCCCTTGAAACATAACTGCCTGTGGGGCTTAATAACAGCTGAATCAGCATCACAATTCTGGATTTAGGCCCTTTAAAATCCTACTTGGAGCACCTCTCCTTTTCCCAGGCTCTAGGCCCTCTGCTCATGACAGGAGGAGCTACATTTGCACTGAGACAGCACCAGGAGCTCCTGGGTTGTGACCTTCAGCCCCTGGCCAGGCTGCATCTGAATCCTTGTGCCAAAACATTTTGAAAGGAGACAGCTTGAGTTCCTGAGCAGCCTTCCAGGTCTTTTTGGCTCATAACTGTCTTTGATGCTCCAAGGGCTGCATCTCATCTGCTCTGTAGCCAGGCTTGGACAGCTGGGGATGTTCACCTGGAAAAGAGAAGGATCTGAAGAGACTTTAGAGCTCCTTCAGGGCCTCAAGGGGCTCCAGGAGAGCCGAAAGGGACTTTGGACAAGGGCCTGGAAGAACATGACAAAGGAGAGTTGAAGGGGTGTATATTTATATTAGATATTAGGAGTTCTTGGCTGTGAGGGTGCTGAGGCCCAGAGAAGCTGTGGCTGGCCCATCCCTGGCAGTGTCCAAGACCAGGTTGGACAAGGCTTGGAGCAACCTGGGTTAGTGGAAGGCATCCCTGCTCATGGGATAAGGTTGGAAATGGATGATCTTGAATGTCCTTTCCAACCCAAACCATTCTGGGATTCCATGATCCTACAATTCCCATAGTTCTGGACTGTGTTTTACACGGGGAGCGTTCATTTCTGGCTATGATTTATGAGTTTTTAAGGTCAAAGAGACAAATAGTCTGACCCACTTCACAGTGCAGACCACACACTTCACCCCTGGCTCTGGCATCTGGCTCCACTAACCAGGGCTGTGGGTCTGCAGGTTATTTATTGTCTGTGGAAGGTGTCAGGGTGACAGCACTCTCCATTGGAAATCTCTGCTTGGCTATTCAGGAGCCACAACA
>VWZP01004408.1:212843-250800 GCA_013396995.1 Dicaeum eximium | reverse complement strand
CTCCTAAAATATTTTCCCGTGTTGGAATTTTGTCCTTAAAAAATCCTGCTCAGTGGAGGGAGTTGACATTGGGCAAGAGGAGTGTTTGGAGCCTGTCAGTTCTGAGCTGTGCTGTGCTGCTTTGATGGTGCCCAAAGCTGGAGCACCCCGTGAGCTCATGACTGCAGCACACCACAGAAGTCACCTGAACAACCCAGGTGACTCTGGGCATGGCCACAGAGTAAATGAGCTGTGATTGCAGCTCATGGAATGCACCCACTGCTGAAAACCAGCTCCTTTGAGCAGCAGGAGCTCAGTCTTTGCCCAAAATACTGGGTGAATACCTGAGATTTCCAGCCTCAATCCCATTAGTCTCACCTAGGGCACCATCCTGCTTTACAATAAGGCAGACAAATCTTCCAACCTGTGAGGGCTCCCTGTTTGTTTTTTAACAATGACATGTTCTAAAGAAAACCTTGGGTTTGAGGAAGCATCTGTTTTGCTGCTTTGAACTTTGCTGATCCTTCAGAAGGGTTTTCTGCCTGTAGCTGGTGTTTTCCAGTCTGTGGAAGATATATGTGACCTAGTGAAGGTAACCAAAATGCACATACAAAAAGCTATGGGTCTTAAAAGTACAACCTTCATTAGACTTTCAGTCTATTAAGCTTCCTGAAAGAAGAAACAGAAAACACAGTTCCTGTGTATTTTATACTGGGGGAATGGCTTCACAGGTGGCAGAGTAGGATGAGATTTTAGGATTAAATTCTTGGTTGTGAGGGTGGACCAAGAAGGAGACATTTTGTTGACATTTATCCACTTGAGAAGGACCGAAAGAAAAGCATCAAAATCAACTGCTTTGTCCTCTTACCTTCCTCCCCAGCCCAGCTGTCAAGCTTTGCAGGCAGCTCAGGGCCTGTAAACAGCTTTTACTTGGAAAAGGTTTCCATTCAGCTACAACCAGTAAAAGTGGACTGTGGAAGAAAGACATAAACTCCAGTCTCATCCCAAGCTGGATATTCTCCATGAGCTGGCTTCACCCAGCCTGAGGCAATGATTCTGGCTCTGAACACTCACCAAAAAACCCCAAACCAACCCAAACCTAACCAAACCAACCTTGACTGTCCCCATGTACCTGTCCATGGCACCCCTCAGGGGCTTTTTTGGGTGTTTTGCCCTGTGAATCAAACATTGTACACCCATATTAAAAGCCAAGCAGCAGTGAGCATCCTCCTGCCAGGAGGAGGAGAATCCTGCAGGTGAGGAGTACTTTTTACAGCAAGTTCACCTGGCAGTTAGGTATTGAGTTAGATATTGGCCAGCAAGTTACATTCACCAAGATCCCTTGCTGCTCATCAAGTTCTTTATGTTTATTTTTCCATGGAGCATCCTTTACATCAGTGGTGTTGATAGGCCTGGGGAGGTTCTCAGGACAGTGAGCAGAAAAAGGGAGGAAAAGAAGAAAAAAATGGAAGAAGAGAGAAAGAAAATGACAAGAGAAAGCAGAATTTCTCCACATAGACTAATTAAACAGAAGGATACATGCATTGTGGGGAAAAACAAAAAACCCAAGAGGTGGCAAAAACTTTGAGGAGAAAACTGATGGAAAGGAAACATTAAAAAAAAAAAAAGAAAGAAAGAAAGACAAACACAGCTGGGTGGGGGATTTTTATACTTTAAGAAAAAAAATGTGCAAACAAAGCAATGTAAAGGCTGTGATGTTATTTGAGTACATAATGGCAGCAGCTGTTGGAAGGAGTCAGGTCCTCACCTGCAGCGAGCACACACAGCCCCACAGAGCAGCACAGCCCTCTGCCCCCAGGAGCCAGCTCAGTTACAGAACTCACACAGGACATTCACAGGATTATGGGCTCGAGCAGGTGAGGTGTTTTTCAAATCCGAGATGATATTTCTGCCTAGTCGAGCACCAGTCAAAACAGCTCCAAGAAAAAAAATTATATTACCTGAGAAAGCATTCTGGTAGAGGGAAGAGTTTGGTTGTGGATCCTGGATGGATTGAGCCTGTGTGTAACCAGCAAATCCCTGCCTTTGCTCACACTGGGCACAGCAACAAGGTGAGCTTGAGTTTGGCAAAATGAGGGAAAACTGGAAGTCCAGAGCTTTGCATTCCATAAAAATGTTGATTACAATTTTTTGAATTGAGAAAAAGTGATCTGGCTTGGATACATATGGATCTGCTTGCCTGTCTTCATTTTTTATAAATGAATTTACATCTCAGGGGTAAAAGTTCTTTTCAGCATTAATAACACACAAACACACATGTGCATTAGTGGGTATCACTTTTTAAAACAAGCTCCTCTTTCCTTACATCATCTGTCTCTTCTTGTATCCTTCAGAAATAGCTTAGCTGGGAAAATAGATGCAGCTCTTAATGTGGAAGCAGAATTTTTAATGAGATTTCCTCTACATTTTTAGACAAATTTTTCCATGTAGACTCTGAAATGGAAGCCATATATCACTGATATCACCATTAAAAACAAGAAAACACTGCATAGTATTTAGATATTCTAATGCAATGTATCTGTCATTTCTCCATCAACTTGACTTTTCAGTGCCAATCTGATAGCATTTATTGAAATTAATGCCTAGGATTGCAGGACAGAACTGTCATTTCAGACTCAGAAAGCTCAAAAACCTCAGTTGAACTGGTGACATGTCACTGAAGTTTTGAAAATGGTTTGTTTTTTATTTTTTTGGCTGGACAAGGAGAGTTACAGGACTGAGACTGCCAATTTAACAAGGATTTGGGAAGTCATGTGGGGCTTTTGCTGTCACATAATCAAGACAACATGAGCTGCATCAGACAATGTTAAATGAGGAGTGAAAGGCAGACTGTCCTTAGACTCCCTTCCCCACAATCATTCTGAAACGTGGAACAGAAAAATTCCCCTCATTTCTTAAACCAATCCAAATATGAACCCTGCAAAGATAAGCTGCATACTGCAAATTATCAGCACATTTTCAATTTTAAATTTGCTCCCTAGTACAAACACAATTTAGGTCTGTGTTAGCTGCTGGTAACTAACACTACCCCTGTCTCTCAAGCCTGAATTAATGGATATTGAGCAGAGCTCCTATAAAATATAAGACAGTTTGCTATGCTGAGCCACTACAGCTTTGTTGAAAGCAGCACCTCTCCAGCTTCAGTGGGTCCTTCTTGGCACAAGGAGGCTTACAAGCACTGCCAAAATACAGAACAACACCTCTGCCCTTTCTTAAACATGTTTGGAGGACTGCCACTCATTTAGCCAGACCCCCCAGCTGCATCTTTATTGCAATTTATGGAATGCATTTACTGGTGTGGGATAAGGAAAATAAGGGGTTTTTTATAAGGTTTTTTAATAAGGAAAATAAGCTTTCACAGTTGGTCTGTAGTGCAGTATCTCTCCACAATCTTTAAATCTAAGTAAAAGTGTCTCCACAGAAGAATATAACAGTCCATCCTGTTCTAACAAACAAACAAAAGCTTAAAAGGGTTCCATTCTCAGCTGTGCATGAGAACTGAAAAGGAAACTACCATTCCTGGAGCATACAGAGGGTTTCAGCCATTATTCCAGTATTTTAATATTGGAAGTTATGTTCCTGGGGGTGAGGGGAGGAGCTCGAGGAGTGCTCTAGCACATCTGCTGTGATGGGGTTTGTGCCCAGCAGACCTCCCAAGCTAAGCCTGGGTAAACTCAGCAGGTAGGTAGAGGTCAGGTGCTGGCACTGGTGATTCAGCTGCTGGATCTCTTCCATCTGACTCAGTGCTGATCCCATGCCCACATCTATGCCACGGGAGAGACCATCTCCCAGCACAGCAGAAAGCCCAGACTACTAAGTTGTCAGTCATTAAAGGTTTCCTGGGCATTTCCTGCATCATCAGAGGAGTTTATATGTGTCATTACAAAGTTAAGCCTGGGTCAACGTGCATTTTAGCTGAACTGCATCAAAAATTAACAGGATTATAATGGTTTCCAGTAGAAAGCAGAGACCTGAAGCCAGGGCAAGAAACTCAGTTCAGATTGTACACAAAGGATGTGCAGTATGGACAGGAAAAATTATGTAAGGTGTTTTTTTGTTACTCTTGTATACGCCTTTGCATACAGGGAGTGGCTGAAGTCACTCAGCTTGTTCAGCTGGGACAGAAGGAGACTGAGCTCAGACCTCACTGGGGTCTGCAACTTCTTCCCAAGGGACATCAGAGGCACAGGCACTCATCTCTGCTCTCTTTGACCAGGAACAGGGCTGGAGGGAATGGTCAAAATTGTGTCAGGGGAGGTTTAGGTTGGATATTGGGAAAGGGAACTTCCCCAGGAGGGTGGCTGGGCACTGAACAGGTTCCCAGGGAATGGTCACAGCACCAAGCCTGGCTGAGTTTAAGAAACATTTGTACAACACATTCAGGCACATGGTGGGATCCTTGAGAGTGGTCCTGTGCCAGTGGTTGGACTCAATGGTCCAGGTGAATCCTTTCCAACTCAGGATATTCTGGGATCAGGAATGAGTCCTGGCTCCATGACACTGACCATGGGTTTGAAAAATGCAGCCCAGGGCAAACACCAGCCTCTGCTCCACACACTCATGTATTCCTGGTTTGCTTCAAACCAGTTTTCTGGTAGTCAAGTAACTTATTTTCACTGCATAAAGCCACATGTCCAAGGTTATTGGACATGTATTTTCCAGCCCATGGTTTTTAGGCCTTGCCACAATTCAGATTTTGAGTCAGCAGATTTCAAACCTGCTCAAAAACTTCTGGCAAGTAGTTTGGTGAAGATTCATTGGCAAAACACTGGGAAAGATGCCGTGCCACTCTCTCAGCTTTTGCATTTCTGGGTTATTTGTATTTTAGCTGCTCTCCGCACTTTTCAGTGTTTTTATTGCTGGGGTCATGTAGTCAGAACAGAGGCATGGAATGATTGCCATGGTACATGGCAGCCTGGTCATGCATTAAAGCTGGTTGTTAATCAGGCTCCTAACCAGGGCTCTGCTCTCTCCAACAGGCCAAACATCCACCAAAACATGGCAATGTCAAACACAGACTGTGTCTCAAGTGGCAGATCTCCCATTTCCACTGTAATATTTATGAGCTGTGCTCAGAAAAACAGCACTCCAGAGTGCAGTGTGGTTAAAATTTACCTGTAATATGCCTTTCTGTGAAGATGATGCTCAAGGTGTAGGAAAATGATGAGCTTCAAAAATCTGTTTCTTGCAGAAATATAACTTCATTCTTTCCTAGGGTCTGTCTCCACAGATTTTAGGGGAAAACTCAGCTGGTAGGAATAGATGTGATTTCATCATGATTACAGATGAATCTGTAGCAGTTCTACTCTGCAACAAGAAGACAAAAAGAGACACAGAGGGACAGCTTGCCCTCATGCACACACAGGACAGGGACCCTACAGCTGAGGTGGGAAAGTTAAGATTCCAGCTAAGATCCTAACTCAGGCTTCTCATTTGATTGGAATTTCAGGTGCATTTACAACAGGTTTGATGGCTCAGGATTAGCAATGGCCTAATATGACCCCATGGTCCCCCAGACCCAAGCAAGATCCTGTACTTCTCTGAATTAAAACAAAATTCATGTCTGGGCTGCTCGTGAAAGGCAGCTTCAGTCTGTCTGCACCCATCAGGATAGAGACACACCAAGAGACTCTCCATGGGAATTTCTTCTCTAGGAGTAAAATTTTTCTCACTCTTTAATTCTCCTTTTCATTTCTCTTCTGCTCCTCCATTCTGTGGGTAGCACTTGGGCTGGGCAAAGAACTAATTCTTCAGTTTGGCTGGAAAAGCAAGAAGTAGAAGTAAACTGAAAGTAGAAGAGCAATAAACAAAGTTATGCTTTACAAAACACTCTAACACAAAAAAAAAAAAAAACACTTTACAAAACACTCTAACAAAACAGACAAATCCCCCAGAAAAGATGCTGTTTGAGCTGGACTCTGTTTTCAGACAGGACCCCCAGAAAATCCCAAAACAAAATGCCAAACTCACAGAACAGGATCAGCATCTGTTCCTGGCCCCCTTCCTCCCAGCAGTCTGCTCAGGAGTGGTCTGAGTGTGCTGATCTTCCTTCCCCAGGGACCTGCAGGTGTTGACCTGGAGACATCTTATTTCAGATCCATTCTGAGAGACAGGAGAGGGAGGAGTGAAAAGGTTTTGCCCATTTGGGACAGGCTTTTCACTGACACCTCCACAGCATGCAGTGGTTCAAAGTTCAAGTAAGGCAAGACAGGTTAAATGTACTGCAGTCCTTATTAAAATGTTCCCAGAAAAAAGACTTTCTGAGGTAACTAGAGCATGCACTTCCTCAGTCTGTGGCTAAAACCAGAGGAAATTATTACACTGCTGAAAAAGACTTTCAGCAGCAGAGAAACATTGCTTGCTGTATGTTGAATTTCCCTTTTAGGTTCAAGACTCTACAATCGGCTGACCAACTTCTTTAGAATTTTTTTTTTTTAAATCTCCTCAATTTTCCTTCTAACACTGCCTTTTGTTATGAACAAAAAAAAAATTTTTCAGAGTTACATTTGGAAGTGGTGACATACGATAGTAATAGAAACAAAAGCACTCCTGAACTGAAAGAAAGACATTTATAAGGACATGAAGATAAAGATGAATCTATGCCACATGCCAGCTCCAGGAAAATAGATAGAAAAAGCAGAGTTAAAACAGACCTAGAGCTCTTCTTCAGCTGTGGTCCCTCATCTCTTTAGGAATGCATTCTTGACAACTGGATGCTTTCTCTGTCTTTGTTTATCTTTTCAACTGGATTTGTATATGTGACAGCATCCACAATTTGCAAGAGGTCACTATTTGTGGAGGTATTAACATGCCTTATCCAATAAACACAGTCCTGCTTCTTTCCAAGTTAATCCTAGGTAAATGGCATTAATTTTCTGGGAAAAGAAAACACATTTACATACTCAGGGGCCCTGATTATCACTGTCTTCTTAAGGCTTAAGACAGGGATATTGCAAAAGCTGAACAACAAAGCCCAAATTTTACTGCACGTGTTTATCCATCTCTAACTCTTACAGTTAAACTAATAATGTTCCATGACAAGTTAATTACGAGTTAATTAGTATATTAAAACATACTAATAGTATGTCAAGGCAGCAGTTCACCAGATTTTGTGGATTAGCAGTCTGGTGGCCTACAAAGACTGCCCTTCTCCAGAGCATCTTTATATGTCAAAGCCTTCACTAGTTTGGTGGTGAAGCCTTCACAGCTCTTGGCTGAATTTTGAGCTGTTTGGAAGGAGTCAGCTGCTGACACAGGTTGTGTAGCCATGTTAATACCTGAGCCAAGGCTGATCCTGTTTGCTTTGTCTTGGACCACTGCATTAGTATTTTGTTATTTTTATCCAACCATCACGGGGCCAGGGGTAGCATGGGCTCACTCACAGTATCATATCTTAAATCCCACTAGAATGGACTAATTCTGCCCAGCTTTAGACATCAACAACACAGATACATATGAGCTTGTTCTCTAGAAGCAGCATTTTTTGGGGCATGATTCATCTGATCTGCAGAAGGCACCTAAAGCAGGTCAGTTCTGCTTTACAAGCGTTAGAGGCACTGTCAGCAAAGGGAGCTGGGAGCTACAGAGCTGCCTATGCCTTGGGAACAAGGATGTGTTGTGAATGACTGCAGCAGATGATCACCTCTGGCTCACCTCAGGTGGGGTCACTCACCCAGACCTGTGCACTGAGCCTGTGCTGTGCTCTTCTCTCTCCTTATCAGAGACAAGACAGAAGGGAACGGCTGGAGCTGTGCCAGGGCAGGCTCAGGCTGGATATCAGGGAAAGGCTCTTCCCCAGAGGGTGCTGGCACTGCCTAGGCTCCCCAGGGAATGCCAGAGCTCCAGGAGCCTTTGGACAGCGCTGCCAGGGATGGGCAGGGTGGGAATGCTGGGGGTCTGGGCAGGGCAGGAGCTGGACATTAATGGTCATTGTGGTTCCCACCAACTCAGGATACTCTGGGACTCTTTGTAAGGGGAGAGATGTTTTAAGTCTCAGCAAAAGGGCACTGGAATGGGCATTATGAGCACAGCTCACCTTCAGGGTGCTCCCAGGCCATTACAGGTTGAAGGTGAGTTTGACTCCTCTGACCAGTGCGAGGTGAAGACTAAAACGAGCATCACTTTACACTCCAGAGAGTTGTCAGAGAGCAGCAGCTGTCTTTTAAGACCAGTGTAGACTAGACCAGCAAAATGAGCATTCACCAGAGATGAAGGTGTGAAACTGTGGCTAAACAACACCCTCCTGTTCCTCTTGATTTCATCTGAAAATCATGCACAGTTAACACTTCTAAAAATCACAGCTCAGACTGCTACATCTCAAGCGTTCTAAATCAGGATCTCATTTCCTCATACAGCAATTTTGTTTTGAATATTTTTTAAGAAGTTTAGATAAGTTTGAAGATGAGATTTGATTGCCATTTATTTAAATTACCTTAGAAATGTAGGCTTGTTGACCACACAAGACAGTTCACAACCGCTAGGGCTAAACACTGATCTTTAAGTGTTATTCTGCTAGATCTGTTTGCACTTTTAGGAAATAGGCAAATAATAACAATGATGGTTTCAAAGTTGGAGATGCTCAACTTCCATTGGCTTTTCCAAAGAGAGAACAACTTCAAATACTAAAATACTCATTCATCAGGAATTCTTTCACCTCTGGGAGGAGCCAGTTCATGCCAACTCTTCCATACACCTTCAGGGTGCACAGCCAAGGTACCATATCACCACTGCTTCTTGAGAAACAGTGAGGTCTGCTCCCCAAAAAAACCCACATGATCTGGAGGGAAACCATGCAATTTGACAAGTCCAGGCTTAGGTTATTTGCAAAGGAGTTTAAAATCAAATCTGTTTACAATTTTTAGGTAGTTATTACAGCAAATTTTGCAAAACTGGATTTGCTATCCCATCTCAGTTGGGTTTTTTCCTCTTTTTTCAGTCCTCCCTCATACACCACACTGTGTTCTTGCCAGCTGACATTTCTCAAAAGCCATTCTTCGTGCTGGATTCAGCACTCCCTCTGTGACCAGAGAGTGTTCAGAGATGTTCATCTGTCAATCAACAATGCTGCCAGCATTCAATATCTCCCCTGATCTTTTGTTGTGCCTTACACTGATTTAACCTTTCTCTCAGAAAAACTAAGGAGGGAGCTTTATTGGTAATGCTATCTGAAGGGATTTTTTTTTAATTGTCCCAATAGGATCCCAGCTAAATTGCATTCCCTTTCAAAGAAAGGGAGAGAAATGTATTTTCTCGATTGCAGGGTAAAATCTTCAGCAAAGTTTTGCAATTTCAGGTTGTGGGGACAGCATGCCCTTTTTGACACGCCTGTAGCCATGACCTAATTATTGACTGCAAGCCCACTGTACCCACCCTAACACTCATGATCAGAAAAGCCACCACTTCTGAGAACAGCATGAAAAAGCCATCAGGGCAGCTGAGGGAATGTCCAAGGTTGTGTAATAACCAGCTTGAGGATTTAATCTGTGAGACCATGCACAAGGTTGATACAGGGGGGAGCTTTTGTCAACCAGTCAAGCATCCTCCTGAATTATTGCTAAATACAGGTAGCTACTGAACATCCTTGCAGAGATATCCACTGAGTGGACTGGCAGGCTGCCAAGCATTTTGTGAATAATATCACCAGCTGAAACTTTCAGCAAAAGCTGTCAGTTACCTGCAAGTAGACTTCAATAATGATTATCAGATTTCCTTTTTTTTCTTAATTCTGCTTCAGTTTAAGCATCCAGGCTGCTGGGTTTTCCCTTCAGAGGTACAAAATAACTGGTTAGAAACGCCACTGACACACCATGTCACATTGAATCAACATCACCATGTAATCATGGGATTATACAGTTTGAGAGAAAAACCTGGTGAGGCCAGTGAGGAACTTTGGAAGTGTTTTTCTGTGCAGAGCTCAGCTGTACTAATTGCAGAGGGAAGGGCACAGTCATCTCCAAGCAGTCAGATTTCAACTGCTTTCAAGACATGGTTTTTCTGTCAAGGTCTCCAGAAAGGTTATGTAAACTTTACTTAGTGAATTCTTATCATCAGAGGAATTTTTGGAGCAAAATGTTTTGTCATCAACAAACGTTAGCTTTGATAGAAATTAAATTGTTCAGAGAAGCACATATGGTTTAAATTCTTTTCTCTGAAGGAGTTCCAATCAATGTGACAGCTACAGAAATGGAGGCTCCTTCCAAGTACCTAAAACCATGGGCTTTGAAATGCTGAGAAGTCCCACATTTTAACCTAAGGCTGAATTAATCGCCTGTTTTGAGGATAGATCTCTCCTATTTCCCACGAACTTTCCCAAAGATCTCAGTTTGGAATGTAACGGTATTTTTTTTTTAATATCAGTTTCTTAGCCTAGAAAAAAAAATGCTTCCCACGCAATTCAGTTATATCATCCCAAAAGACGCAATTCCCCCGTGCAAAAGAAAGACATTTTAGTATTTTAGTCATGGGAGGTTTTACACAGTTCAGAGGAAGTGACAAAAATAGAAGCTGCAACAAAAATGCCCTCTATGCTCTGTCTGTCTGTCTGTCTGCTGTGTAATCTGAAAAGCTAAAGGGGGTGAGAGATCCTGTTTCAGTAGCAGTTCCAGTCTCCAACATCTGGAAAAACCTGGAGCAAAACAATTAATTTCACCTTTTCCAGTAAAACATTTAAAATGGGAGTTGATCTTCAGCTGGCACAAATCAGTTCTGCTGCATTAACCCCACCAGACCCACACTAATCTCTGCTGTTGAAGGACATCAGAACAACCCCAATATCTCATGATGAATTATAATCCTCAGGATTTAGGAAAAGTTTTTTGGTTAACCCCATATTATGCATGCATTCTCCACTCAGCATACATCCAACAAAGAGTAGGAAAAAGACCAACAAAGGTAGAACAAGTCCCATGAGTGAGCCACAGAGTCCTAGCTGGGAATTTCAGCATGGCCCTTCCAAGCTGTCACTCCAGCAAGGTTGTTTGTGTGATTTGTTTGGTCGAATTCCCAGCTGACTGTTGCAAATTGTCCATCAGCACAGCCTCTCTGAGGGCGCCTGTTCATCACTGAGAAATCCTCCTTCTTGCATTTGAGCTCCACATGGTTCCCACGAGCAGTTTCCAGGCCATGAGGTACCTTGTTTCCAGCCAGGCTGGCTTTGTGCAGAGCTGTGGAGACAAGCAGAAGTTCTCTTTTCCTCTCACAGACATCTCCATGATAGCATACAAATAAAAATCATGTGATTGACTCCTTTCCTATTCTGCATAGTTCTTTTTTTTTTTTGCCCCACCATAGAGGATCATATTGAAGCTTATTATAGAGAGATGATCTCTGTGAGAAACAACATCTTCCAGCCATAATATCTTTGAAACAGGCTGTTCTTTGCTGGGCTTGGCCCATTCTCTCCTAGACTTTTAGTAAACAGAAAATGTATATTACACCCTGTCAATCCCCCTCAGTTTATGCGGAACTGTCCAAGTCAGCACAATCTTGCACATCATATTTTTGGGAAGAGCCATCTGTCATAAACAAAACGTGGCCATGTGTGGCTCACAACCATGCACCACAATGTGGAATCCCAGAGCAGGATTTCCAATGTGCTTCCACCACCATGTTTTGAGGTGGGCAAGTGGAGTAGGAGAGGGAGCAGCTGCTTTCCAGCCAGGAGCTCCAGGTAGCTGGATTCTGCTTTGCCTGCAGTTTGCTATGATTTTCCACATTTATGTGAAGAATGTAATCTTGCTCACTTGGCATATTTTTTCTGAAATTAATCTCGTTTCCACAGAAGTTTATCTCAGTGAGTTTTCCCATGGAGCCAGCCTGGCACAGCTGGGGCTGCTCACCTGCACAAGAGAAGGCTCCAGGGAGAGCTCAGAGCCCCTGCCA
This sequence comes from Dicaeum eximium, assembly GCA_013396995.1. Taxonomy (NCBI): domain Eukaryota; kingdom Metazoa; phylum Chordata; class Aves; order Passeriformes; family Dicaeidae; genus Dicaeum; species Dicaeum eximium. The sequence continues at coordinate 238,920 of VWZP01004408.1, read as the reverse complement.
GGGCCTGAAGGGGCTCCAGGAGAGCTGCACAGGGACTGGGGACAAGGCATGCAGGGACAGCACACAGGGAATGGCTTCCAGTGCCAGAGGGCAGGGACAGATGGGATATTGGGAAGGAATTGCTGGCTGTGAGGGGGGGCAGGCCCTGGCACAGGGTGCCCAGAGCAGCTGTGGCTGCCCCTGGATCCCTGGCAGTGCCCAAGGCCAGGCTGGAGTTGGAAGCACCCTGGGACAGTGGAAGGTGTCCCTGCCCATGGCAGGGGTGGCACTGGATGAGCTTTAGGTTCCCTTCCAGCCCAAACCATTCTATGATTCTGTGTGGAAACTGCAGTTTCAGAATCAGTGATGAGGATGTACATGAGGAAGGAAGGCACTAGCTCAGATTTCAGAAAGATGTATCTGAGAATCTGGACCTAGTGTGCACAAATTTGACTGCAGTTGCTTTATCTGTGGGAGCTTCAATCTACAAATATATATGATTGAGTTGGTAGTAGAAGTGCCCAGAAATTGAAGCTTTTGTGAGGGCTGTGAACATGCTAAAATTATGTTCATATATCGAACTAAAGTAGAAAATTAGAAAAAAATTAAAGAGAGACTTTCAGGGAACAGAAATTTTCAAAGTCTCATGAAGGATTATTGATGTACTACTTTGGAAAAGTAGAAATGCCTCGTTGCAATTTTGAAAAACACAGTAATGAAATATGGAATATAATACACTATATTAAACTACATGATGAATTCAGTAATTGCTATATGTCAAGACAAAACAGTATGGTAAATTCAAAAGCACGTTTTTTCTTTTCTCAAAACAAATAATTTCTACGTTAGTGACACAAATAAGAAAATCAAAGCAATTTGCTGAGACATTTGTCCCATAAAAAATGTCATTGAAATAGTTGTGTTCCACAAAATATTCCAGCTTCAATCAGCCTTCATTTTAAACATAAAATTGTTCTATCAAAAATGTTTTCACTGGATATAATCCACATATATCACAGGCTATGAAGTTTACATTTCTATTTGATTTTGCTTTTGTTTGATGTTCTGAGACAGGTTAGTGAAAGAAGCTTGTATTAGCAAGCTGTTGTAAAGCCACAAGATACATTTTTGAGCAGTGTAAATACACAGGATGATACCAGCAGAGTAATTGGCTTTGTGTTTTGAATTACTGCCATATAAAATGTATCTTCAATACATCTGATATAGATAAAATACATAATATTAAAATTATGATGTCTGGCACTCCATAGGGCCCACTCAGTGTTAAATATGAAGAATCAACAGCCTGGTTAAGCACATTCTTATTTAGTGTATGAAAAACCTCAGCAAAAGCCCTGAGATAACTCCAGTACTGGAGGCAGCTGTGTGCTGAAGTATCCCACTGAATCACGGCCACACACTTTGGGAAGACAAAATCACAGCCCTTAAGGGGTTGACCCAAATCTTATTGAAGTCAGTGAGAGTTTTCCGTTCAGTTCAGAGGTCTTTGGATGGGACCCAAAGACGACAAGTAACACATGAGACAGGCAGAGGGGGAAGCTGATATGCATTGTACTTGTTTATTTTATCCTTAGGGATATCTACAGCTGAGATCTACAGATGTAATCTCCCCATATTTCTTCACTTCTAACAATATTTGTTGCTTATTTCTCATGAGCTTTGCTGGAGAGGAGCACTCTTGACTGTTGGGAATTTAACCATCCCACAGAACATTTCCATCAAGCACCAGCAGGTTAAATAATGCTGACAGTAACTTACATCAGCCTTGAGGGAAAGAGCACGGATTCAAGTAGCAAAGTAAGCAAACCAGGGTCTGAACTCTGGGTTCAAAGCTGTATGAGCACAGGATGGGTTTATCACACGATAAAGGGCACGGGGTTTAAGGCGGCCATTGCTGAGACAGAGTAACTCCCTAGCAACATGAAAAGTAAAATTTGGTTTGGAACTCAGTCCCTCACACTGAGATCTGCTAGGTAATACAGTCACCTCTCAAGGGAAGGGACTAGAGCCTTGCTGTTTTGAGACATTAAATGCTTGACCAGATAGATCCTCAGAATGTATGTTGGAGGGAAAAAATCTACACTTATAAAGAGAAACAGGTTTCCTAACAGATCTCTTCTAATTCTTATCTCTGTGATTTAGTGATAAACCTATTCCCAACCTTATCAAGAGCACAGGAGAAGGCAGTAGTTCTACTGTTATCTATAAGGACGAATTTGATTATTGGTATTTTCTTTTTTGTAATTTTTTTTTTTACTGCACAGGATTGTGAGAAAAATTAGTTTAAATTTGAAAATCTTTTGGATAATTTTTAGTTAGGCACTTATTTCCCTGGCATAACACTCTGTATCTTGTAAGAGGATGCATTGATAATTTTTATCTGGCTGGAAGCTTTGACCATGTACTGTTTTAACAAGCAGACATTCTGCATGTGAATATGTATGTTTAAAATTGTCAGGGAGGTTTATGGGAAAGTAAGAGAGAAGCACATGTTCCATTTTGAAACTTAATAATTGATTAGAAAGATAAGTTTTCTTAAGTACAGGAACTCAGAGTTCTGAGTGGTAATATAAAATTTACATGTATCTGTCTCATTTTCCAGCCAAAACTGGTCCTCTATTTAACTTACCAAGTTTTCCTTAGAGAATAAAAATGATCACATCAAATTTCTTTTCCACAACCAGTTTCTGGTAACAGTTACATCATATGTTTCTTCTGGGCACTAAAGGACAACATGTAGAGGAGAAAATCATGCAATTATGATTGATTGTATAGTGAGTCATTTATGGTTTTGAAGGCAGCTCATTTGAATATATTTACTGAAAGCAAATGACATTGTGAATTTTAATGCAGTGTAGAAGAGCCCAGAGCTTTGGATGAACGCCTGTCATTGTTAAAAATTCAATGAGAGAAAGGAAATAAATGAGTAGCCAAGACCAATATGACCTTTACAAGAATTCAGAAGGAAAAGGATGCAAAAAGTCTGGCTGCAAAAATGCCCTTGCAACTGGCATATAGCAAATGCTTATGTCTGCCAACTAATAAATTAAGTAGAGCTCTGCATCAGTGGTTTTTTGCACCAGGTTACTTATATTGATGTCAGATTAGGACATTAAAATAAATCCTGGGGGACTTTTTAGGGTCCCCCAGCTGCCAGCCTCTTCAGACAGTGGATACATCATCCAAGCAGCACTGCTGGGACATGTACTGGCTTTAGGGCAGGGAATATTTTGGTGAGCTGGGCCTGGTTCATGGCAGTCAGGGGCAAGGAAAGGGCAACAGGATGGCTGCCCACACCCCACTGTACCCATATGGTCAGCAACCCCCAAAGTTCCTGCAAAACTGTCCCTGCAAGATGGCTTTTCCCATGGGCAGATAGTGTCAGGACAAGGAGGAATGGCTTCACACTGAAAAATCCTGGGTTAGATGAGATGCTGGGGAGGAAGCATCCCCTGTGAGCATGGGAGGAACAGGTTTCCAAGAGAAGCTTGGCTGCCTCTGGATCCCTGGCAGTGTCCAAGGCCAAGTTGGACGGGGCTTGGAGCCACCTAGGATAGTGGAAGGTGTCCCTGACTGTGGCAGGAGGTTGTATCTGTATGATTTTTAAGGTCCCTTCTAACTCAAAACCTTTAAGGTTGCTGTGGTGAAAATACTGGACTCACCCACCTCCAGGTCTATGAGAGAACTCCAATCACCTAAGCACAAAAAGTACCCACCCTGTGAAAATAGTCTCAACAAGGTTTTCTAGTTTTTTATTGGGTTTTTGTTAAATTTATGTTTCAAGAGCCACCGAATGACAGCCACCAAATAAGAAAGATATAGGGAAAACCACAACTCAAATTAGGGTAATCTTATCATGTGATATAATTAGTGTCACTAACATACATGCATGGGAAGTAGGAACTGATTTTTTATGTTTCATTTGTCATGTGTTGAACACCTAGCTGCAATTTTTGGGAATGATGTCTCCTAAATTTCTTTTGGAGGCAGGTTGGAGGGTAATGGATGGTGGGCTTCACTGGGCTTCACATCCTTACACTGCTGTCCCACTTTCAGAGAAAGCATCATTCAGAAGGGCACCTGCTCCCCCCAGATGATCACATCATAAAACTTGGTCACACTGAGCAACACCAGAATGCCTGACATTTCTCTATTGCATTTTGTGGCTGAGGAATGATCAATACTGGAGTAAGATAAATTACCTCCTTTGTCAGTTCCTTGTACGATCCTGTGTTTTTTATTGTTTATGTGTCTCCAATTCTAAAACATTACCATGCTCAGCCAGAAGATGACACGATGTTGGTTTCAGCTTTGTCAGTAGATAACCAGGCAATACTGAGGAGCCCTTTATATTAAGACTCAATAATCTTTGGATGTTGTGCTATACTTTGATATGAAGGATTAACTTTTAAATCATTCTGGGGGTTCTCAGCTTCCTTGGGGACATTATTATACTCTACAGTTTAAAACCACTGTTGCTAAACCAGGAAGGATTTCACAGAGATGAGGAGTTTATTTTCAGCAAGTTGCTACCTGTGCTTTTCATGCTCCATTCCAGTACTTCAGCCATTGACATCAACACACATTATTATACAATCACCATCTAAACATTTGCCTTCCTGCCTGTGGCCTGGACTGCAATACATAACACAACACCACTCAGAGGTCCCAAACAAGCCAGCACGGCAGCCAAAACCATTCGTGCTCCATCAGCTCAGTGATAATTAATCCTGATGAAAGGCCAATGTAATTAGCAGCCTGCTCAGCCCAGGCCACAGCCCAGCTGTGCCCCAGGACCTCAATTGTTGGCTCTGCACGGTGAGATGTATCCCATGGTGAGAGCTGGCTCAGGCTCCTCGGCACAGGTGAGCTCTGGACACTGATGCCTTGGATGGTTTGATCTATTTCCTTCCCAGCTCCTGCTTCCTTTTCTTTGAATTTTACCAGGGGCTTCATCCAGCTGTAGGCTTGCATTTAAATTATTCTCTCAGGACCAGCAGAAAGGAATCCTCCCTTATAGATTTGGGCTGGAAATGACCTTAAAAATCATCCCATTCCACCCCCTCCATGGGCAGGGACACCTTCCACTGTCCCAGGCTGCTCCAAGACCCTTCCAGCCTGGCCTTGGACACCTCCAGGGATCCAGGGGCAGCCACAGCTGCTCTGGGCACCCTGTGCCAGGGCCTGCCCACCCTCACAGACAGCAATTCCTTCCCAATATCCCATCTGTCCCTGCCCTCTGGCACTGGAAGCCATTCCCTGTGTGCTGTCCCTGCATGCCTTGTCCCCAGTCCCTGTGCAGCTCTCCTGGAGCCCCTTCAGGCCCTGGCAGGGGCTCTGAGCTCTCCCTGGAGCCTTCTCTTGTGCAGGTGAGCAGCCCCAGCTGTGCCAGGCTGGCTCCAGAGCAGAGGGGCTCCAGCCCTGGCAGCAGCTCCGTGGCTTCCCATGGACTCTCCCTAACAGGTACAAGCCCTTCCCTGTCTTATGGAAAACCTGACTCATTCTGGCTGCAGAAGACCAAATATGAAACCCCTCACTGTCTAAAACAACATTAAGTTGCCTGTGATTGTCCAAGTAATTCCCATCTCAGATTTCCTTACCAGCTCAATGGGCCACTGGCAGGAAGTAGTTAGCAGTATAAAATTCCAAACTCTCAAAACAGAAATGCTGACAGCATTTGAACGTTAGAATTCAATGAATCAACAGTCATTGATTTTTGGTGCACAGTGGGATTCATCTCCCTCCTTTTAGCTATCTACAATTTATAGTCTCTCTTAAGCTTTCTTCTAGGTTTCCTGAATGGAGAGAAGGAAGAGAGAGAGAGAAGCACCTCCAGGAAATGATTCATCTACTTCTAAGATAGATGTTTGTAATATGTGGGATGAATCACGGTTGAAAGGGGATTATCTTTCCTTTTTGGAGTAAAAAAGGCCTAGATGACCTGCTGAAACCTGCTGAAGTGCATGGTCCCACCGTCAGGGACTTCAGCTGTGTTTTCTAGCTAAAGCCTGAAAAAAAAATGTTGGATTGCAAACACTGGCTAAAGAACCAACTGTGGATTAATTCTCATTTCTGCTATAACTCTTAAGCAGACAGTGGTTTTGGTAGGAGCAGATACAGGCCAGCAGGGGCTGGTTTTGAAAAATACCCTTCATAATGGCCTGACTTCAGGGAACAAAACCCTCACTGAAGCCTGTGTGGTTGCTGAGAGTTCAGTGTTTTGTTGGGGTATTTTCAAAAGCAACCGTCTGTCTAATGTTTAGACGCCTAAACACACACCTAGAGGTGCACCTAGAGGTGTAACTTTGGCCACCTTTTTCTAGAGACATCAACCAATGATATGAGGTCTGTAGAGAAAATTGATATGACCTCATCCCTGTTCACTCTGGGGTAAATGGGAGGGAGAGAAAAATGTCCATCTCTAGAGCAGCAGGAGATGCCAAACTGGAAGGCATCCAGCTCAGTGGCATGCAAGAAATATAATACATTATTTCAGTGCAAGCATTTGGGTTTATTTGGGGAATCAATTAACAATAAGTGCATACATCCATTTACAAAATGGTAGTGTACCAGACACATACACACACAAGTTGTAATTGAAAACTGAAATAACACCAGAAGGAATAATCATTAAAGCAAAACAAAAAACATCTCCAAAAAGCCAAGAATAATATTTAATAAAATAAAATAATTCATCCATCTGCAGTTACATCCTTAGGGGGAGGCCACAGACTAACAAGCAAACAAATCTAGATAGAAATGAAAGTAATGCTGTGAAGGCGATGGGAGGAACAGGGGAGAGATTTCTTTGCAGATTAGCTGCTTACAAACCAAAAGTATTTCAATTTGATCACTTGCTTGTAGATATGTTTACCAGAGGATGGGGAATTCCATCATATGTTCCTACCATCCTGAAGAATAATTATTCTTTTCCTCTTCAAACATTTCACTCTGTTAGCTGGCACAGCCACAGAATCCAGGATCTCTCGTCCAAGACACCAGCTGAGGTCTCAAGAGCCTGCTTTCTTTCCTTAAACCATAGAAATCCCACAAGATAACCAAAGTGTGGTTCCCTTCATCTCTGCTGTGAATGTGTGCCACCTGAGGCACCTAAAAACCCAGTCACCAAAGGGTCACTTGACAGCACCTCCTGGACACCCCCAGGGAAACTGGATGCCCTATGAACCTCAAGATGTGTTTGCCTCTAACCCAGTTCCCTAAACATTAACTTGCATGCTGGGATTTATAGTCTTTAATTCTAGATTTTCAAGTAAAATTGAAAGAAAGAAAGAAAGAAAAAAAAAAGGAAGAAAAAGCAATTTTGTCTTCTATACAGCTGGACATATGCTACAAAGACAAATGGACCTCAGTGGAAGGAGTCTCAGGTGACCCTGTGGAAAAGTCTCAGGGGGCCCTGCAATTAAGGCACTGATTTAATGGGAGATGTTCACTGACTATGCACAACTGCACTTCCAGTAGGTGCCTGCAGGTACAATGGCCCTGCAAAACAGCTCGTGCTCTGCTTTTGTTTGGATCTCTCCGCTTTTCCCAGGAATCCCATTCACAGAAATTAAACTTCTGTTCCTATTGAAATTTATGTAACCTACAGGAGATATGAATTTTTTTCCATCTCATATGAGTCAGAAATGGAAAAGATTTGCTAAGATATAGGAAGAGCTGTGCTAGATACAATTAGCAATGCTTTTAATCCCGATTCTTCTTCCAAGAGTTCCTCAGAGGAAGACACAAGAATTCCCTTTGAGCAATTATGGACAAATTTTGCTATATAAACCTGTCAGCAGTAATGATTGTATACCCTGTAGTATGAGAGTTTATGCTATATTGTGCTGCCTTTATGCATCTATCCTCTGTGAGATAACTCAGAGTATTCCCAACTATATCTTGGTCCTGCAAAATTGCATGCCCAGTGATACTTTACAGTAGTGAGTTCCAGAGATCAATTAAGCAGCGTAGGAGGAAAAAAGTAGTTTGCAATAATGAAAAACGTTTCTCCCCACTGCCCAGTATCTGACTCACCATGTCCTTACCAGGCCTTTGCTGTGGTCTCTGGTCTAACTCTTAAGCTGCATGTCTGACTTAAACTCGCCTGTGTGCCTCACCACTGTCCACAAGTAACTCTGCCACCTCCAAGCCACACCTCCCTCCTTCCTACTGCCCACTTCTTATAATACATGTCCAATTGATTCATCTTTTGCCAAAACCTGCTCAAGCCTTGTCCTGTTGGAAGCCAACCACTTGCTCTTGGTGGCCCTCCATGGCAGGTGAGGATGAGTGAGGGATGCCCTGAGGCAGGCTGCCCACCTGTCCTCTGTCATGTCACCCTTTGCCAAACATGCAAAGGGTTCAAGTAGAAGGAAGGATTGTGGTGTTCCTTTACAAAACTGAGGGACACAGAGTTTCAGATATTTCACCTGTTTTAACCCACTTAGAATCACAAAATTGTGGAATGCTTTGGGTTGGAAGGGACCTGTAAAGTCCATCCCACTGCAAACCTTCTGCCTTGAGCAGGGATACCTTCCACTACCCCAGGCTGCTCCAAGCCTCACCCAATTTGGTCTTAAACACTTCCAGGAATGGGGCAGCCACAGCTTCTCTGGGCAACCTGAGTTATTTGGCCACTAACTACTTCCTGAAAGGAGAGTTTTCCTGCTTCTGAAATAAAATACATCAGGTATTGCATAGCCCTACCTTGCTTCCCATTGCAATTAATCTCTGTTGACTGATGGTTTAATTCTAGGTGTTGATCATTTTAATTCCTCTTTCCCTCCCTCTCTCAGATCTCTCTGTGATTTTTCTGTCTCTCCAGTCATGTATCCCTCCATTCTGACTAGCAGTTGTAATCCTGATGATTTCTCAGCATTCCAGTTCCTCTCCTATTTTTGAAAGGCTAAAGAGGGAAGGGAAAAAAGGAGAAAAGTCAAGCTATAGGATGTGGCACTGACCCCTGGCCCAGACTGGGTCCAGTTAATCCCTATGCAGTCAGAGATGTTCTTTTTAGCAATCTCTGGTAAAGCCTGCAGGGAATGGGAAAGCTTAGGGTCTGGGACACTGCTTGACAAGGTCACTGTAGGGCACTGAAGCCAAGCTGAGGAGAAATGCAGCCAGCATGGTATGTGGGGAACAGCTCAAAAAAAAAAAAAAAAACTAGTGAAAACTTGCTCTATCTTCGATAATATTGAGGAAAGACAGAAATGGTTCACAAGCTAAACGCTAATCTGATAAATTTTGGATGGCATTTTTGGATGGTTTGGTAAATTTTGGATGGTTTTTTGTCTGGAAAACCTCACAGCCTAGCCTAGCCTAACCTAGCCTAGCCTAGCCTTGCCTTGCCTTGCCTTGCCTTGCCTNCTCCCTTTGCACTTGCTCCTGGTGGAAATTCATTTAGTCATTTGTCTTGTTGACTGAACACTCCAGGATCATAATTTACTTTCAATTTTTAAAATTTGTTTCCTTGTTTGCCAATTTGAAAATCAGATCAGAGGTCTGCATGCTTGAGGAGAGCAAGCTGCCCTGCCTCCAGCCCTCCCTGTGGATGGCAGCATCTTGCAGAGAAATTACTTCTCTCCTCTAAAGCCAAATATGATTAATCTTGCAGCAGCTAGATGAGCACAGTTCATGCATCTGCAGCTGACCCAGACTCCTTATGGAGTCTTTACCATCAAGAGTGAGTGATAGCTACACTTAGTGCAAAGTCCTTTAAATGTACCTTGGGTATCTATTCTAAAAAGACATGGATAGTGTGTTTAAAGTGCTTTTGTCGCTGCCAACAGTAAAGAGAATTCATGGTGAGTAACTCCTCCACAGAAATTTGCTTTCAGTCAGATGACTGCCACCACGGGTGGACAACCTACATTTTGTATGACTGAGCCTTGCCAAGTTTCTGTGACTCACAATTTCCCATCACACTAATAGCATCCTCTAACTTCATGTGGCCAGTAGATTTAATCAGTGTATTCCTGCTCTGTATACATATTAGATCAGTTCAGTGAGATGAGAGATTCCACCAGTAGCTTCTCTCCATGGGAATAATCAGCCTCTCACTGAGACCCTCTTGCAGTTTCCCATGCAGTGGGTTTATCAGTCACCTCTTGGGTCTTCCATCTCCTCTTTAATGAATAAATCACTATGTGGCAACATGCAGAATGCTTGCCTGTGGATGAGGCTTTTATTTTTTAAGAACTTTATTCTAAGAGAAGAGGATAAAACTCTCTGACCCTCCAGGTAGCTACAACACTCATTGTCTGCAGAGCTGTTTCATACAAACATTGTGTGTGTTTAACAGATGCCTTCTGATATCAATCCCATCCATGCACGTGTTTTATCTCCTACATTTTCTCCTGTTGCACGATGCTTGGCTCTGTTTCACTGCACTGCAAAACGTGCTCAGATCACTGCAAACAAAAAGGGCATCGCCAGGAGTGGTGGTTGCACCTTGAGATGATCAGGGCTGCAGCACTGAGGCCACCTGGTGTACAGAGCAGGGCTGCAGTCCATCTGCCTGCTCCTGCTGCAGAGCCGAGCATGGAAAACTAAACAAAAAACATTACAAAAAGAAAGGAAAAAAAAAACAACTCAGTGTGTTTAGCAGGAGACTACTCTGGCTCCTCAAATGCAGCCCTGAGGCTGCCTGTCCTTGCTCTGCAGGGGTTCATGTGTGGCTGCACCAAGGAGCCTGAAAAATGAGAGTTTAGTGGTGTTGGAGGGAGCAGACCTCTAAAGCACAAGGGGCACCACAGTGGAGAAGGCTCATTTAGGGAAATGGGTTGGCTCTGCAGCAGTGCCAGCATCAGCAGGAGTGAACAGAGACAGGGCCAGCCTTGCTCTTCTCCTCGTGTCCCTCATGTCCTTATCTGAGGCATGAGGAAAGCATCCCTTCAGCATACGATCCTTGAATTGAACCCATTTCCCAGCACAGGTGGATAGATTTGAGTGCTACCTTCTTGTATTTTACTTTTTTTTCCTTTTTTTCTACCCATCTCGAAAAGCAGTTTGTCTCACCACTGGGGGTGTGACAACAGAGAGGAAAAGTTGTGCCATGAAATTAGAATTTGGAGTGACCGCATGTAATTTGAGCTTGAAAGAGTTTCCTTGCCCTTGGCTTATACACATCTTACAGACATTTGAAACTGAATTTTGGCAGTCAGAACCATCTGGCTCTTCAGACAGGTGTGGATTATGGGCCTCTCAGTGCCTCTCATGCCTATGAGCAGGGAAATCAGTGTCGTGTCCTGAGAGACAGAACATCAGAGTTGTTACTACAGCGTGGCTGCCACCCAAATGTTTCTGTGACCATCACATCACAGGACAGCACAACCCTGCATGGGCCAGGGCATTGTTGAGTTAGAAACTGAACTAAGTGGTCATCTTGAGAGCTGGATCTCCCTGGGAGCCATCCTTGGGGCCAACAGCTCGTTGTCCACATGCAGAAGGTCCAGCATTGCCACCTCCTGCTCTGTGTGGGTGACAGAGCCCTCTGTGAACCAGCCTGGGGTGTTCTCCAGACTCCCTTTGTGGCTGTTCCACCAGAAACCTGAGGAGCTGAAGTATTTCTCTGGCTTTAAGACTCTAATGCTCTTCTGAGAAAGCACAAAATGTCGCAGAGCTGGTGGAGGGAGAGGAAATGGGCGTCAAATACACTATATTCTCCCTGTGTGGAGAAAAAAATTAGCATAATCAAGTTACAAATTATTTTAAATTTTAGCAGAGCCCTTAGAAAAGTCAGCCTGCATAGAAACTTCATGGGAAAACTGTGCAGCCTCCATGAATGTGAAGTAGATTATTTTTGCTAAATCAAAGACAGAGTGCTGTATATTTCACCCATCTGCTGCAGTCTGGCTTGTACAAAAAATCCTGCCCATACATCTTCCATATGTTAGGAGGCAATTTGGGTGTCTGGAAGTTAGTCACAGAGATAAGAAAGATGCAGTGTCATCTCCAACCAGGGCAAGACTGCTCCCTGAAATACATTCCACAGCAGAGACAGATTTTTTTTTTTTTTTTCCTATTTTTTTCTGTTCAGTGGCCTAAAACAAATCCAAGAGAAAATCCTGGGCAGATCTCCTAGAAAGTATGCTCAGGATTTCCAGCTAGGCAAAAGAAAAAATAATAATGAACTTCATTTGGGGTCAACTTGAAGGAATTTATTCACTCCAAAAATAAACCTCTTCTTGCATCCTGAAACTATTTAGGGATTTTTTTAAATTTAATCTTTTTTCTTCCTCTTCACTGCAGTCAATTTTTAAATTAAAAAAAAATATTTTGAAACAAAAGTCAAAATATTTCTTAAAAAAATACTGACAGGGATTGCTTTGGCATTTCCTGTGTTGAAATATTTCATATGTAACAGCACTTCAGTGTGAATATTTTCAAAAACTGTGTCCTTTTTGGATGAAATAATTTCTTGAAATGGACACAGATTCATAAAGTGTTTGGAGTCTCCCTCAGAACTCCATATTTCTACTTCCACTTAATGTTAATTGGGGAATATGACAAAGTTGGCCATTACAATGCAACTTCTGCAACAAAAGTCATGTTAAAGAATTACATTTCTTGAATTACCTGAACGTCTCTCTGTCTTAATTTTCTATTTCCTTGGGAATATCCTTCCTAATTTTCCAACAGAGGCTCTGCTATCACAGCTGATTTCAAGCACCCAAATGCTTCCTAGCACAACAGACACACAAATGGCTTTTCGAGCACTCAGCAAGAAGGCAGCTCATCTACACCTTTTGTCCCTCGTGACCAGGTGCTAAAAAAAACTGAACAAGCAAAAGAGATACCTCCTGCAAAACCCACATGAATAAATTCAGGATAGCACTAGTATCCTAGGATATAGGATATACCAGGATACCTGAGCCTCAGCCAGAGCTAGATCTGGAGGTAATGCTGAGTCTAGATGGGCTGCTCTTGCAGTGACAGCCAGGGCAGGTGTGTCTGTGGGCACAGCTGATCTGTGGGTGTCTGCCACAGAGTGGGACATTTACTGCAGAAAGGTATCAACAGCCTTGCCAGGGGCAAATTAACCACAATTTCAGAGTTACTGTTAGAGGGACTTACCCTGTTGAAGCCATTACACATCCAGAAGCAGAAATCAAACCTACAGAATTTAAATAGAGAAGAAACCAGTTAGACTCTCCAGGCAACTTCCTTCCTCGTGTGAGAGTTATCATCAGAATATTTGTTGAAGTTCTGTTTTGCTTGGCTTAAAATATTTTTTTTTTTCAGGGATTTCAAATTATGCCATATCCTCATAAGTCTTTCTCTGAGAAAGTCTTTCCTGTAAAGTCTGTCCAAATTTCACTTTTTCTCTTTCTTGATTGAATTATCTTGCTGCTAGCTTTACCCTGGGTATCATGCCAAATAATTGTTGTTCTCTTTCTGTGTTAACATCTCTTGAAGTTTGGCTTTTCCTAACTCCTCTTAATTGCCTCCTCCATTGTATACATGTAAATATGATTATTTTAATTTTCCCTATAAATCCATGCCCACAGCCTTCTGATCAGAAGAGAGCAACTAAAATTAAGCAATTCTGCTCCTCAGCAACTCACTGGCAATAGAGAGATGTTCATCAAGTGCAGTTTTCCAGCTGCAGTTGAATCATTTATAGAGACAGACTATGCAGGTCAGAACTGCAATGATTTATTTTGGCATTCTCACCTATCTTTGCATGTCTGTAAAACTTAGGTGGCTAATCTACATTAGGCATCTGGCTGTTTTCAGAAGACAATACTGGGACAGATGTATCCTCTTCCAAGTACTTTTTCAGCTTAACAGACAAGTTTCTCTCACATGGGTTGCCCTTTAACTGCTGAAAAGTGCTTTGTTCCAAATGACAACTGACCACATTTCCATCTTTATTTCCAGTTTTATAGGTCAGGTTCTTCTCTTGGTAATGTCATCAAAGATTGTCCCACGGTGTCAAAATAAAACTTGGGTTCACTCAGATTCAGCTTATGGCTCTTTGTATCTCAAAGGGGTTTTATTTACACTTACCAGTATGTAAGAACTAAATCTGGCATACATTTTATAGAATAAACTTTGAGTTATTTAAGGATCATTTTATACTGATATTCACTTAACCATTGAGTTTATTTCTCTTAGTAAGCCCATAACACTGGTCCTTCTACAATGTAAAAATCTGAACTTTAATTAAAAGCAGTATTCAGAGGGCTAAAGGGGAGGCTTTTATTGCTTCCTTACAGCTGCATAATCACCATTTTTGGAGTCCAAGACTGTAAATGATAGTCACTGTTTTCTTATCTTGCCTTCTCAACAAAATACTTGAATGGCACCTGATTTTCAGAATATATTTGTGTCCTTTCTGCTGTAAATCAGGCTGCTCTTCTGAAAGGTGACATAGAAGTCTCCCTGCTTGCCATCACTTGGCATATGCCATGGACTTACTCAAACTTAGGTTCAGTTTAAGACCCCTGAATAACTAATGTGTTCTGTAGCAGAGCTCCTGTGAGTTTATGTCAGGTTGTGAGACAAGTGATCTTCCAACCAGGAAAAGACACACTTGAATTGCAGAGCCCTGAAAAACAGACAGACAGACAGACTTCTCTGGGGTGTGAGGCAAAGAAAATCTGGAGGTCCCTCACTAAACAAAAAAAATATTTCGAAGCTGAAATTTGTCATCATTGCTTTAAACAATTTCCCTTAACCTACTCCAGGCATTTCCATTCATTCTTTTGAAATGGTAGAGAGGTGGGTATCTTTACTACTGAGAAAAAAATAACCTGTTTGTTCAAAAAATCCCAGAATCTTGTAAAGCTGTATTAAGTGTTACCCCAAAGCGTAGACATGAGTTGTTTTTGGTTTTTTTCCCCTCATTTTGTTCATCTGGGGCTCTTGAGTTACTGGCTGGCAGGACCAGTGACTGTGACACAGCAGAGCACACACTGGTCCTGTGGCAGGCTCCTGCCCAAGGAGACACCAGCAGACGTGCAGGTACTGTCACAGGATTATACATAGGAATTGTCTGATCAGCTGACTTTTGCCCAATAATTACATCCATCCATTTCAGCAGTATTTCAAAACAGAAACCCCCCACAGAAGTCCAGTAGCACAACAGTGCCTCAGCAAAGCTGCTGTGCAGTAAGACCACTGAGTTTTGGTCCCTTTCCTGTCTGCTTAGATAAAGACAAGGTTTTGGCAGCTCAAACTGTTTTTCTTTGTCTGGGAAAGAAACTGAGACACTCATAGGATGTGTCAAGGTGCATTTATCTTAATAATGAGTCCTTTTAACACTCATTAACACTCATTCTCTTCTATTCTCTGTCCTAAGGGCAGTCAAACTCCCTTTGATTTCAGAGGGAGAGCAGTTTCCTTGTGTTCCTGCAGCTAATTCAGATGATCCATCCCACCACGGAACCACTGATGAAGGCATGATGGAGAGGCAGTGGACCCAAGCATTCATTTTATTGAGAGCAAAACTTAAAATTTCCAAAGTTTGCCTTCCCAGAACATTTTGTCTACGTAATAGGTACAAAGACCCTGCTGACCTGATGGGTTTATTCCTTATTATTTAGTCATTCTGGGTCAAACTGGACTGGGTTTACGTGTTCCCCCCACTAACAGACCTTTCTCACTCTTATCACTGATCTCTTGTGGCACCAAGCATTATTCGGGAAATCTGGCAGTGCTGGAAATTGGCCTGAGGGTCTTCACAACTCCTGACAACTCATCAGAAGTGTGGCTGATCCCCCAGGTCGCCCGTTGACTTCCCTAAAGCAGTTTTGGGTAGTTAGATTTAAAGATGCGCTGGCCTCCAGCTGCAACTGATCATCAGTGTCTCCTACCTTGTGGAGAAGTGTGGAGCTCAGCATTTTTTGTTTCACAGGGGTGTTGTGAAATTGTTTGGGCTGAGTTAAATTGAGTTGTTAAGTTGAATTGAGTTGGGCCGAGTGGAGTGTTTTGTTTTGTTTTCCTCCCCGCCTGCCACTGAACTCCAATCATTTGTCTTGGAACAACTGGCCCTGAAATATGGGGCTTTCTGCAGGAGGGGAGTTTACAGCTTTCAGGGATAGCTCAGCAAGAGTCAACCCAACAAACAAACCATCAGGGTAGAGTCCTGATGTCCTGAGTCCACTTCCTTGTACTCTCAGAAAATGTCTTAAAGCCAGCACACTGAAGCAAGCAAACCCCATAGCAAAGGTGGACTTGGGGGACTCAGGGCAAAGGTGCTAAAACATCCTGGTCTTGATTAGGACACCCAAAAGATTCTCCTGTCTCCAGCCTGTTAAAAGATGACCCCAGCTCATTTGCATTTTTGGAATAGTTATCTCGGGTTTTTGATGGTGTTAATTGCTTTAGGTTCCTAAGTAATGATTGCCCTGTGATGCTTGGTTCTCAGCTGCTGCCTCCTCTAGGAGTTGGCTCCCACAGCCCTCTCTAATGCTACAGCTACACAATACCAAGCTCATAACCAGTAAAAAATAATAAATATAGAGCTTGGGCCTAGAGGGGAGCATTACAATCACCTAGTTTAACTCCCTTTGTAATAATAGCACTGCAACCTCTATTTGAGTTACAATACTTTCCCCTAAATCTAAGTATGTTTATGGATGAAGAAGACATTGTAGCTTCATATAAGGTGTTCCTGCCTTTGTGGTTACAAATTTGACCTTTTTTTAATTCCTGACCTAAATTTGTCTAATCTGTTTCTGCTCAGGTGACTTTTAGAGTGAAATAGATTGATTACTAGCAGGTGACTCCTCCAGTACAGGCATCTCTTAAGCTTCTCCTAAGTGATGGATACTCTTAAACCCACCACCATAAAAATAGAAAATCATTCCCAAATATTGTAATTCTATGTTGCTACTGCCTTGATTTGCCTGAGATTGTGTAAATTCTTGCACATTCTAAAGAGAAAACCAAAGTAAAACTTAAATACATATTAAGAAGAAATGCAAATAGCCTAAACTCTCAGAACACTTTCCATTAGCATTTAAACAGCACCTGGAAATGGGGATATTTATTTGCATCATAGGTTTTTTTATCAGTTCTATCCTATAGGCATTGCTAGTTCTGATTTCTTAAATTTGGGCAAATACTGGACAATTTGCATAATGTTAGAGAAGGACCAAAGCTGATGATCTGTCTGATTCCTAGATGCTGGATAAGCGTGCATGAGGCACACAGGATTTTGTAAACATTGGTAGATGTGTGTCATAACTGGACACTTTTGACTCCCTAACCACACAACAGTTTATAAAAGCACTGGCAGCCTTTACTAAAATCTCTGTATCCGTAGCAAAGTCTCTTACCTCTCCTACCACCACACCCCAGCTGAGGCATAGGAATGGATTTGGACACATGCCTTTTCCTAAGCATCATTAAATGGGAACATTCTTGGTTGGTGTTTTATTTCATTTATTTATTTTGGAGACAAATAGATCAAAGCATTCAGTTCAAGAAAAAAAAGAAAGTCCGTCCAGCAAAGTCAGTGAGCAAGTACTGGAGATTGATACTGATGTTCTCCAAGTGGAGCTGGAATTCATTTTGCAGAGTTTGTCACTTTTCTAATTGAAAAAGCTGTCTCTGCAACATTTAGCAACTAAAAATACCAAGTGATGGAGCACAAGGAGTGGGAAAAAAAAAATAAAAAGCTAAGCACTCAGCAGCAGACATCTGCCACCCTGATTTGCAGGCCATACAGCAAGGACACTGAGAAATGGAGCAGCGAGGTGTCCCCATCAGCACATCCCCAGGGTGATGCTTCCTGGAGTGGGGCACACGTGTTCCCAGCAAAGAAAAACAAGGAAAATCTTATCATCAGCAATTGGCCGTCGGTGTGTGAACACAGATTTGCTTAATACTTAATGATTAATATTAATTCTGCATCCAAATGACAGGCAGCTATTTGTAAGACTGTAGGTCCTAAACAAAGAAAGGTTCAGCCTCAAAAATTGAATTAGGCCTATTTGGCCCTTCCCTCCATCTCACATCTTGTTTTTTGGAAAAATTTGTGGATTTAAAAAAAGAAAAAAAAAAACACTGGGAATCAAGTTCTCAACTCACTTTTGCATAACAACAAAAATTCACTTTCCAGACTCTCACAAGTTATCCTGAAACTAGATGAAGTCACAAAGCAGAATTAGTGATTTTTTTTTTTTTTAAACTGGGTTTCATGCCTTGCATTTTCGGTGTGGTTAATTCTTTTGAGGGCTTTTTGATGTTCTCTTTCTGTGTGTGTCTGTAAAATGAATCTGCTGAATGAAGGCTTCTGCACCAGTGTTTCTCACAATGACTTTAATCAAAGTCTAATTGAATTAGCACATGGATGTGAACATGAGCTGCCCAAATTCATAGGCTAAGGATCTGTTAGCTTCTCAGGGCTCTTTTGTACACCCATTACTATTCTGACAAATTTGGAAATCCATCCAATTCATTCTGATGTAAGATTGCCAAAAATATCTGAAATTTGCTATTTCTTATGGAACAGAATTCTTGCCTTCCGGTGAAATTGGTAGTCAAGAAACAAGCAAGTTTCTCATTTCTCCCACTGAGCAAATTCAATGACTTAGCAATGAAAATGATATTTAAAGGATCTTAAAAGTTCAGCTGCTGCCAAAAATATTCCAGCACATAAAAACAACAAAATTTGAATTTGCCTCTATCTGATCTGATTGCCCACTGTACTTTGAAAAGAGAATGGAAATAATTCCTGAATCCGTAATTATTTTTATGATGCCCTGATTTTAACTGTGTCAACAAGGGTGGTTAGTCTGAACTACTTGAGCTCTTGTTGTAGTGGGTATGAAGAGGGACTCGTGCAGAGGAGGCCACGGAGCTGCTGCCAGGGCTGGAGCCCCTCTGCTCTGGAGCCAGCCTGGCACAGCTGGGGCTGCTCACCTGCACAAGAGAAGGCTCCAGGGAGAGCTCAGAGCCCCTGCCAGGGCCTGAAGGGGCTCCAGGAGAGCTGCACAGGGACTGGGGACAAGGCATGCAGGGACAGCACACAGGGAATGGCTTCCAGTGCCAGAGGGCAGGGACAGATGGGATATTGGGAAGGAATTGCTGCCTGTGAGGGTGGGCAGGCCCTGGCACAGGGTGCCCAGAGCAGCTGTGGCTGTCCCTGGATCCCTGGGAGTGTCCAAGGCCAGGTTGGACAGGGCTTGGAGCAGCCTGGGATAGTGGAAGGTGTCCCTGCCCATGGCAGGGGGTGGAATGAGATGCACTTTGGGATCCCTCCCAGCACAAACCATTCTGTGCTGGCTGTTTGTGACTCTCCAGAGAAGCACACAGAGCACGTGGGATAGCTGTCCAAAATTAATACAATTAACCAGATGATGCTCCTCTATCACCTATAGAAGGAGTCAAGCCACTGAACAAACATGAAAACATCTACATTTTACATGACTAAGCTGAGGCCACAGAAATCCTACTTGCTGTATCCCAAGCTACTCCTCCAGTTTTTGTAAGCTGGCACAGTATTTCAATGGGTTTCAGAGTGAGAACTCTGTGATGTGACTGTGATGTTGCTCCAGTACCAACACCAAAGCACAAAATGCTGACTGATGAGAAGACCTTGGCAGTGTTTCTGTAAACAGATGCTTGAATGCATGGGAGAAGCAAAGGAAACTGAAGTCTAAAAGGAGCTCTGATCTGTCTCCCAATATTAATGACCTAAGACTTGATAGGATCACAAAATTTTCAGATGAATTTCTGACAGATAGCAAACATGGATGTCATAAACAGAAAAAGGCATAAGTCCCTAACTGCAGGTAACTGTGATCTGAGAGCTTTGTATCTGATGAAAAAGTAATGTACCTGAAATATACTGACGTAATTTTTTCTGCCCAGCAAGGGGGATGGCACTGGTACTTAAAAGAGCCTCAGTTCTGTAGGAATTTAGGAGAATGCATTATACCCATAAGGATCACTGAACTTTTACTTACAGCCCAGCCAAAACCACTGAGTTGAAGAACATAGAACATCTTGTTTTCCATCATCTCTGCCCTCATCCTCCCCATTTTCTCCCAAAGACAATTCAGTATCATCTCATACACCAAAAAAAAAAAAAAAAACACCAAACTAAATTTTCCAATAAGTTTGAGAGGCAGAGAAGCCCATGCAGGGTAATGAATCACAAAGATATAAAAACACTAAAATATCAAACCCTTTTTCTCCTCTGTTGACTCTTAACACAATCATGGCTTTTTCTCATTATTTTAAATAGCAATAAAAATACTTCCTTTCTCTTCAGATGTCTAAATTTTCACCAAAAGGCCCAGCTTTTTCTCAAAACTGCAAGGATACCCAAAGTGCTCTCTTCATTTTCTCTTTTCCTGCCTTTCTGCATTTTATGTCCCTCTAACTTGACCCAATGCACTATTCCATTTGCACACTCCTTGTCGCCCAGCCCATGCCATGGGATGCTCTCTTCAACAGGGCAGCTTGGCTCCATTTTTTCCCAGGGAGGGGCCACTGAAGGTCCTGTTTGGCCTCCAAAGCCCTTGATGGGCCATGGATCTGACCCAGTGGGATTGTGCCTTGGGATAGTCTGTGCACAGCAAGATAGGACCTGCCACAGAAACACTGTGCCTTTCCACCACCAGAGGTCAATTCAGAGGACAAATTCAGTCTAAATACACAACAGTTAGCTCTGCATTGACTTTAACTCCCTTCAAGAGATGATTTCCAATGGTATGTGTCAGCCACTGCTCACTATTTGCTGATAAGTAATATGGGGAATGGTTGAGAAAAAGAACACAATAATAACAAAAAATGGAAAGTAGGAAACAAGCCAGGATAGAAATTTGCAGGCCTGGGACTTTGGCCACAAAAATAATATTTTCCTTTCATCCTCCTTGTCGTTACTAATATTGTCTTAACTTATTCCCTCTGCTACACTCACTAAAATTAGG
Organism: Dicaeum eximium; assembly: GCA_013396995.1. Taxonomy (NCBI): domain Eukaryota; kingdom Metazoa; phylum Chordata; class Aves; order Passeriformes; family Dicaeidae; genus Dicaeum; species Dicaeum eximium. Next base: position 218,029 of record VWZP01004408.1, on the reverse strand, counting down.
CAATAGCAGAAAATTTGATGCAAACAGAGCAACATACCCCTCAAAAAACAGCCTGACTGACGGATTGGCAAGGGTAGGGTCTGCACAGGGCTGATCCAGGGTCCTGTTTGCCTCTCCCAGCATGAGTTCCCAGCTGCAAACAAGCCAGCACTGCTCCAGTCCAGGGTCTGCTCCAAAGCTGTGCTGGAAGCAGAGCAGCTTGGCTGGTCACTCGCTCCTGTGATCTACAGCCAGCACCATCCCCTGCCTCAGGATCCAGGCTGGAAAAGAGAGTAGGAGTTGTCACACCGGATCAGTGTAAGGCCCAGTGAGCCAGCCCTTGGCTTTTGAAAACCAGGATGGAGTTGTCTGCCCACGGAGGAGGCTTTCCAGTCACAGGTAGCTGTGGGCTGGCTCTTGCCCTGCAAAGCCGTAGTTTAACATCCTGTCTAAGAGAGAAAACATCCCAGATCACCCAGATCACCTGGCCAGGGCTGTACCATTGCTTTGAATTCATGGAGATTGTGTCCAAATCAAGAGTATGCCCTTCAAACCAGCTGCAAATATTCCTGCCACACATATGAAGCTCAAAGCTCTGCTGTCTGCTGGGAAGAGCAAATAACATTGCACACAATGCACATTGCTGTCACTCCTGACTTCAGTTTATTCTTCTGTTTATTGAAAGTTTATTCTTCTTGAAGTTTATTCTTCTGATGGCCTTGAGCTATGCATTAGTGCAGAGCCTTGCACTTTTTGGTGTGTTTTCCCAACCTCTTGGCAGCAATGACAGCTTGAATTTCACAGGTTAATCCTGGGCTAGGTATAACAAATCCCTTGCATGCATTTGGAATTCTGCTGTCTTCAGGTTGCATCACTCTTCCCCCTGTTGTCTTGAACCATAAACAGCTAATCCTAAGCTTTGACAAGAAGTCACAAAAATACCAGAAGACTACAGGCTTTCTTAAACCTCATAGAAGTCTCAGGCTCCAGTTTTAGCTCACTTTAAGGGAGGAAAAAGTATCTTCTCCTCTCTAGTGTATCTAATCCAGGCAGAGATACCATCACAGAATTTGTTGATAGTCATAGAATTGGTTGGTATTATTTTTCAGTGTGGACATCAGGTTCCTCCTGAAGTTCCTGATGGTACCCCAGCAATCTGAATGTCCCTGCTATTTCTGGAAATCAATTGCATCATCCTTAAAATATGTGACAGAAACCAGCACCAGGAAACCTGCAGATTTGACAGCACTGCCAGCACTGTACATAGCTCCAAAAGCTAACAATGGCCATGGCTTTGAAATACTGCTGATTCCTTCATTTCCCATTTCCCCCTGTCCCAGTGGTGTCATTTGGAAATACATTACAGCTGAAAGACTTTGGGATGTTTTAATTACATGTGACTAAAACTTGCTGTTGCTGGAATTAGTGCCCCTATGCCTACGATTTATAGGTCTCTGCTTCGACACCAGGAGGTCATAAATAACATGAAATGGGCCCTTTAGTATCAGGGAATTCAGGGCTCCTCTCTGAGCCTTGATACACTCAGAAACTGTCACAGGGTTTGTGCCGAGCTTGGTGTGAAATACAGTGCAGCAGCACAGGGTGGGGGAGAGGAGGAAGATAATAAATAATTCATCTGCAGAGTGTGAACATTGGCCCTTTGAGAAAGGGCATCACACTTGTTTCACTGGGGTGGGAGGATTTGCTGCACTCGTGGCTTGGTGAGGGTGCTTAATGGGGAGTTATTTCTGTAGAGCATGGACTCCACTTAGACCTACCCAGAGAACCAGGGGGCTAAAAAAGCAAGGTGAAAAAAGTATCTTTCCCCTCCTATTTCAAATTCAAGGATGTATTTCAGGTGAGGAAGCATGCATGTAGTACAGTCGTGCAAGGTGGTGGAGAAGTGTCTCCTGGGCTTTCTGTCTGACTTGCACCTCTTTGGCAAAGGAGCTTGGGAAAAAAAATAGTGAAAGTTTATTCTTACAATGGCTGGTCTGGGGAAAATTTCACATGTTGAGTAGTCTTCCTTAATGGAGTATCCACACAACCTATAGGGGCAGGAAGGGGGAAAAGCCTTACCTAGCACAGGATAGAGATGCATGGGCTGTGTCCCAGGCATGATTTTATCTCTGTAGAGTAGTGGTTTGCTGGGACTGCTGTCAGGAAATGCTTTCAGATTTGCCACTACCAGAAGTAGAGAGGGCAAAGTTTTAACACAATATGACTAATACTGGCAAAGTACACTTCAGAAAAAAATTATGTGAATTTTGCCTTCTTTCTGCTTTTGGATTAGATGACAAACACTTTATATTCTGACTCTTCTCTCATTTGCTAAGTAGTTTCTGTATGTGGAAGTCTTTATGTGGTTCCTAAGAAACTCCTTTAGCAATTTAGTGTCTGGAATTCAAACTTTAAATGGACACTTTTATCTTGACACACAGCTTTTCCCAAGGCATTGTTTCTCTTCACCAGTGACCATGAGCTTCAGAACAAGGTGTGAGAACCTAAGTAATGAACCCAGCATTTTATTTCATTCTTTGTAATATTCTCTGTTATTTTCTAGAATAGTTGGTACATTTACTGATTACAAAAGAAAAGAAAAAACATACTTCTATTAAAACAACAATGAAATGGTGTTGGAAAAGACACTCATGAATTTTCCACTTCCAGGAGAGAATAACAATTGGGCTAATAAGTCTGAACAGGAAAAGAACACGTTTTGCCACAAACTTGTCTCAGAGCAGCCAAAACTTTGAGGCACAGAGCTAATTTAGACAGGGACATCCAAGAAGATTTAGTCTTTTGTACTACTTTTGTAGAAAGTATGAATTTTTAAGAAAAATTACAAAGCCAAAAAAAAGCAAGCTGTAACAGAGAGTTTTGTCCTGTTCCCATTCTCTTGGAAAAGCCAATATATTTTGTTCATGTGTATCTTTCTTGTTCCTTTTTTCTCTCTTCGTGGTGCAACCTGTGTCAGGACAACCTCTGGCCAAGCTGCAGTGTGAAATAGTAAATTGCAGAGGAAAATAAGGGTGTGAGGAAACGGAAAATAATGTCATGAAAACATGTTCAAATGTCAGTGTTTCTGGGGTCCTATATATTGTTTGGAAGAAAATTACCAATTTTTTTCTGCAGAAAGCAAGCATCATAACATCAATAATCACTGACAACAACAACAACAACAACAAAAAGGTTACAAATATGCTGTACCACCCTCATTTAGATGTTTGAGAGATGCCATCATTGCAACACACAATACACAGTTCCTTTAGCATCAGCTTGTAGCAAATCCTGACATGCAATCATCATAATATCAGAGTGTGGTTTGGACTGGATTGGGATTGGAAGGGGCTTTACAGATCATCCAGTCCCAACCACCTTGCCATGGACAGTGACACCTTTCACTAGAGCAGGTTGCTTCAAACTCCATCCAATCTGGTCTTGAACATTTTCAGGGTTAGGGCAGTCACCATTGCTCTAGGCAATCTGTGCCAGGGCCTCATCACCCTCAGCATAAATAAATTCTTCCTTACATCGAATCTAAATCTGCCCCCTTTCAGTACAAAGCCATTATCACTCGTTCTATCACAAGTTAGCTAAAAAAAGTCCCCATTTTTCCCATTTCTAGGTGATGTCCAGCTTCTCACCCACCACACCCTCAAGTCCTTCTCCTCAGGGCTGCTCCCATTCTTTTTATCCCCAGCCTGGAGGGATCTCAGGGGCTGCCCTGGCCCCCTGCAGCAACCAGCACTTGGCTTTGTTGAACACACTGACGTTTCCATGGGCCCACTTCTCAAGTTTTTGCAGGTCCCTCTGGATGGCATTCCATCCCTCACCTGTGTCACAGAATCTCAGGATGGTTTGGATGGGAAGGGACCGCAAATCTTGGCCAATTCCATCCACTCCCATGGGCAGGGACACCTTCCACTGTCCCAGGTTGCTCCAAGCCCTGTCCATCCTGGCCTGGGACACTGCAAGGGATGGGGGAATCCTCAACATCTCTGGAAAAAAAAAAAAAAACAGGGTTGGGTGTCAATTACACGACTGAATCTGGTGTCATCTGATTGTTTTACTGACCCTTGAAAATTTCAGACTGTGTCCTACATCTTTTCCCTTTGCACCAGTCACAGTTTCTTTTTGGTACTCCTGTGTGTAATTCCCCTATTATCAAGATTACAAACTCTGTCAAGAAAGGTCCTTTGGGACTATACATCTATCTGAATCATTTTGTCATCTAAAATCCAGTCCTGCTTGTAGCTTGCACCAGCTGTATTTATTTAAGATTACCTTTTATAAACTCTTCAATAAAAACCCACAGCAGTGTCAAAGAGTATTTTTGTACTGTAAAAATTATCCCTGGTGGGATTATAATTTATATTTTAAAACTGAAACTCATTGTCTGAGTCATAAATTTTTTTACTATGAAAATCTGTGCAGTTTCTGTGATTGCAGATGTTATTCTTGACTGCACTTTTTGCTCCCTTTTAAATCTCAAAATATTGTTTTTTAAAAAAGAAAAAAGTAGCTATAATAACAGAAATGTTGAAAGGTGTCTTAACACCTACAGATAGTAGTTTACTGAGTTTGTTAAAGTAAAAGCAAGGGGGGAGAAAAGATAAACCAAAAGTGGTCTTAGATAAACTAGACAAGGTCACTAGAAACATGGACTGATTTCCCAACTGAGCCATACACCCCTTGTGTTACCTGAGATAATTCTCAGTGCTGTTAGTCAAGGCAGCAGTTAAAAAGTTTTTACATAAATTTTCAAGGTCCACAGACTCTAACAGAACTTAAACAAGCATTCACCCACTTCCTGAGATATAAGCTGCTTCCTGAGTCAGGAAGTATCTTTGCTCCTTATCTCAACCAGGAATGTAATAACATCGGTTCCTCTTATTCTTTATTTTCCTTATTTCTCTGCATTGTAAAGCCCTTGGAAAAGGCCATTTCTTAGACACAGTTGCACAACACCCGAACAACACCCTGTAATATCAGCAATATATTCAGGATAATTGACAATTTTTTGGAGAGACATGGTAAAGAGAGAGATGTGAGGACTGGATGTAAAAAAGTTAAATGATTACATAATCAGTGCAGAGAGAGATTCCTGTTGCAATGGAAAAAGGGATTTGGGGAGCAGACAAGAAAACAAAGCTGTGTCAGGTGAGGGAAGAGAGAAAAGGTGGGGTGGGAAGGGAGGGAGGGAG
>VWZP01004408.1:133456-212290 GCA_013396995.1 Dicaeum eximium | reverse complement strand
GGAAGGGAGGAAGGAAGGAAGGAAGGAAGGAAGGAAGGAAGGCATAATAAACATAGGTACGACACCCTTGTAAAGGAGAAAACAACAGATTCTGTAGTATTCTTTTTGCTCATGATTAGATTGTATACTTCCCTTGCTAAGGCAACATAACACATTGAGTTCTGTTCATCAAAATCAGCTTCCAGCCAAATCTTCCATGGTGACCCCAGCCTCATGCCCCTTATCTCCACTCTTTTCTTTGCACCTGCAGCCTGCTTACTGCTCTGCAGATTTGTGCTGGAGCCTCAGGCTCATCCCCTCTGGCAATAACACAGGATGGCATCAGTGTGCACGAGGAGACCATGATCCAGAGGGAGTGATATGCAAAAGTGCAGCCCAACTGACTTTACAGATAGGTTTTTACATTAATCGAGACATAGCACTTGGCAAAAATGTCCAACCTCTCAGCAACTTCTCAGAATCATTCCATAAGGCAGAATCAAAACCTGGGCAGGGCCTCAAAAGGGATTTTGCTGCTTTCAAGGTCACAAGAAAGACACCATCCAAAGGCTATGAAGGGTTTCTAAATTTAAAACAGATCCACTTACCATGGTAGGCAATTGAAACTGTTTATCCACTTTGAACAGATAGAATTACCTAATCCTTCTATGATTAGAGGCTAGTGAAGTTAAGTTAATTCTGTTTCTGCAGGCACTGCTGCCTTTGATGGAAGCAGCTCATCTTGGGGAATGGCCTGCTGGTGTGATGGTGAAACAAATAGTTTTGTCCTTTTGAGCTGAGGAAAAAAAATTTGCTATTGATTTTGGCTTAAGAGTGGTAAGTGCTTTCTGTGCGATTCTCTTCATGGCTTGAGAGCTGTTATTTTGGGCATTAGCCTCACATACCTTGATGTGGAAGACTGCTGCAACACAGGGCCCTGCAAAAATCTTCTGAGGGGATCCTTAGGCCTCTCCTGGTTCTGGCTTTCCAGCTGGGAAAAGAGGGCTGAGTATATGAAACATCCTCTCCACTGCCACATCATTCAATACACTTGACAACCTGGACATATTGATTATTCTGGGAGAAAGGTCAAAAAAACAGAGGGCCCCTTATGTTTTTCTACCAAAGCCTAGGGGTGGTTTATCAAGAAACACCAAAAAAACTATTGTCTAAACTCCCTTGTAAAACCAACAGCCTTTCAGGTCTTCCAGGCTGGTTACAAAGGGTAAGAGCTGTTTTTTAAAGCAGTGTGGAGTTGAAAAGGACAGAGGCGGCGAGCCCAGCAAAGCCCCGTGGCCTGGCAGAGCTTGTTCAGCAGTGCTGAAATGAGAGGATCTGTGGGTCATGATCAGAAGTGCAGGCAGGGCAGGTAGAAAAGCAGCAGAGGAATTACTGTGATGGTGCAGCACACTTTGAAGATCAACCTCATAAAAGCCAGGCTTTAAAATGGTCCTTCCACTCAGATAGATGCCCTGCGCTTTGCAGCAGGAGTGCTTGAGCCAGTAATAAATCTCCATCCCTTGAGGCCATCTAAGGCACAAAATTTGCTGCTTTTTTTCCGTGTCAGCCCTCTGCATAACCAGAACGAAATAATTTAGCTTGCCACTTTTAGCTGAGTGTAAAATAAAATATTTCCCTCGTAGTTATTAGTTACATTGAATACGAGATACAGGGAAATCCTCTGTAGTGAAGAGTAGCTCTATACAGGGATAGTATGGCAAATCCTGAGACAGAATCTGAAAACTAGAAGTAGAGCAAGTGAAAAAACATTTTAAAAAAATAAAAATAAAAAGTCCTGGGCTGCAGGCTTTAAAAAAATTCCCTTGCTTGAGAAGTTTCCAAGAAAACCCAAAAGGAAAATTATCTCAAGGTGACATTTCAAACCAAAACGATGATTTATAAAAATGTGGGAGACTTTTACTGAGAAGAAAAAAATGGTAGTTCAGGTTGTACTGTAACACAATATTTCACCTTGCTTTGAAATGAACACTCAAAATGGTTTTGTTCTGTTGAGTTTCTCACCGGCAAAGTTCTGTGTATACATGGACGTAGAGCTGACCTTCTCTTGCCAAAAATTGGGTTTGACAAAATTGTATTTCTTGGCAGGAGTTCTTTCGTCCTGAAATTTCAATAAGCCTTAACTTTAAGAAATAGATATGTTTAAACAGAAGGGAGATGAGAAAACCAAGAGATTCTGGGCTAGACACCGGGATAGCTGAGGTGCTGGGTCAGCTGGAGAGCAGAGTAAAAAAATCCATCATCAGAGAGGCTCACTGCTGAAAAGAGTCATTGATGAATTGTGCATCAGTGAGTATCTTCAGCTATGAACCTTGGTCATGTGTGCATGCCTGGGTGTGGGAGGGTTGAGAATGAAGGATTGTTCATGGAGGCACAATAAAATAATGGTTTTGGAAAATTTTTACCCCACAGCACATACAAGCACAGTTATGACAAAATTTCATAACAAAAGGTTAATATTCCTTCCCCCATGCCCAGATGCAAGTGCTTTCCCACCTACCAAGACAAATACCATGGTAAGAAAAGAGCTTTCTTTTGTCTAGAGAGTGGCAAGTGCTGCCTACAGGGCTGCTGTGGCCAGAGGCTTCCACCTGTGGTGAGAAAGGATTGCTGCAGCTGCTTTGTCAGGCTGACAATGCCACAAGGAAGCACAGGGCTCACCATACAATCCAAGAAATAGTCAATTGAGAGCCTGCTCACCACACTGGGCTCCAAATCAGGCATCCAGCCATGACCAGTGCTGGCTGAGGTTGTCAGAGATGCCACACCAGTCAATTAATAGCTGGAACAGACACTTTAGCATCATTGTCATCAAACTGCTCCTGCTGCCTACTCCTAGGCACCAATCCTTGGAGCTCTGAAGAAGCTTCTGGTGGAATCTACCACTTTTTCCTTCTGATGAAACTTATCTTGGGATGTAGGTGGTCAGTTTTACAGGTCTCAAATGTAAAAGTTATCCTGGCTGGTCACCCTACTCACTAGAAGCACTCCAAAGGACAGTACTTCTAATTTTGAATTTGGTGATTCAGAATTTCTCACCATTGACTGTGGGAAAAAAAATCAAGCAAAGATGAACAGCTCAGATGGAGACATCTACCTTTTAGTCTTGATTTGTTTGTGCATTGGAAGAGGTATTTTATACACAACAGGTTACATTCTATTATGAAGATCTCACATTTGGTAAAGTAAAAATCAGCATCTTGTTGACATACACTATATTGAAGATCACAAAAAAGCTTCAGGAAATTAAGATGACAAGAGATGCTTTGTCAGAGTGAAGATAATGCTTTTAGGTGGGTCTGTGTGTGTATTTTGTGTAAAAAGTGCTCAAAATTCTGATGACTTCATAGGAAGATCTCCCTCTGCACTTCAGGAGGCTGAGTGTGACACTTTCAGCCCCGTGGTCTGCTCTTGTTCAGGGGAACAAGTGCCAGTGCTGGGATACTAATACTAGTGGGGTATTATTGCATGGTCGAATGAGAGCAGCAGAAAATATCATCCAGATTGTTCCACAGATGCCTGGGTCTTTATATGGGGTTTTTCTGTGAGGTGCTTCAGGCAATCCCATGGTGCCTGTGCACTGAGCTGGCAGCACAGGAGTCACCCACTTCTGGGGCTGATGAGTGTTCAAGCCCCTTTTTTACTTTGTGATAGGAATGAGATGAGCACATGGATGAGAGGAAGACATTGCTTGCATCAGGGGAATTGAAGTAGAAGGAGACTCATTGTAGACTTTTCTACAGTACCTAATCTTGCTGCAGCCTACTTCAAAATCATTCCCTCTCTTCTTCTTGTCATGTTCTAAAATAACCCATACAATCATAGAATCAGCATCTCAAGCTGTATGGGAACCATAAGGTCATCAAGTGCAACTCCTTGCAGGACTACCAAAACAAAAACACATTTCTAAGAGCATCTTCCAGATATTCTTTGAACTCTGACAGGCTTGATCCCTATGTGGTTGACAGATTTTGATTAACTTTATAGCATGATATCCTTTCCTTAAGCTGCTTTGGGTACCATACTGAGGAAACATAAGGGAATTAATATTTCCTAACTTTTCAATTTTCAGTTTTGTCTGCACCCAGTAATTCCTGCATGGGCAGGGTGTGCCATATGCTCACCAAGTTTACAAAGTTTACCAGCACTTTTTTTTTTTTTCTTTTTTTTTTTTTTTTTTTTTTTTTTTTGAGGGGGGGGAAGGGTGGGTGAAATAGGAATTTAGAAGTCTAATTTTCACCTACCTTTCTCTTAATTGTAGTTCTGACACTTAAGCTATGTAATTTTTTACTAAGGCATTTCATTCAGCTAGCAAAGTATTCTGATGTGTGTTCATCATCAGGAGCAATCACAGGGACTGCCTACACAAATATTACATCTACCTCACACTGAAAGCACCTTGAGCCATAATGTTCCTTGTTAATGGGAGGCCTGAACCCGAGAATCCTGACCACAGAAAATTGTTAGTGAGTTAAGTTACTTCACAGAAAAAAACTGCAGCTTAAATACACCTCTAGTAAGGCTTTAATGTATTTGTAGAAAGCAGTTATGACATAAACACTCATGAGACATGGAGTGGTTATCAACATATGATCTCTAGGATGTGTAGGAACTACACCTAAGGAGGTGGCAAGAGAAAAGCTGACCAAGGGAAGAAAACCTGTAGTCAGAGTTTTACAAAATTGCAATCCATATCTTCACCGAGAAAAAAAAAAATTAAAAAGTAAGGTAGAAAAAAAATGAAGATCACTGGCTCAAGAATGACTATTTGCTTTATCAGAATCCCATGAAATTTGGGTTGGAAGGGACCTTAAAGACCATCTCATTCCAACCTGCCATGGGCAGGAACACCTTCCACTGGACTTCTTTTTTTAAGATTGCTAAAGCACTTGCTTTGCTGGTTAGGATGTTATTATTCACTCTGAGGTTATAAGTGATGTCTTCTGCTGGTCTTCTTTCACTAAACCACGTCTCAGCCAAGAATCATAAGGCAGTGCAAGTCAAAAGGGAGAAAACTGCTATGGAACTATATAAACACCTATTTAAAAATTAAATTGTTGAAATAACAAAAATAGGTACTGAGTTCAGTTCTAGCAGTGTGTACATATCTCTACTGGTATCAATGAAACTGAGGCTATTAACACCAGCAGAACATGTGATCCATAGCTGTAAGTTCTGGTCACACCACAACAGTTCCGGGAGGCAAATGTTTTATTTGGTACAAGAATATGTGGTATCTAATTACATGTCCAATTCAAAATAGGAGATAGCCATATTCATGTTCTGCAAGCTTATAAGGCATCCACGGAGTATTCAACTATATAATTCACCAAAAAACATTATCAAACAAACAGGTGCTTGATAGTACTCAAAAACAACCCAACAGATTAATTTACTAAGATTGCATTTCTTTGCAACTTTCTTGACCTTTACAGTAAAGCCTAATTCCAATTATTTCAGTTATAAAGTCCATAACTCTTGTAGGTACTGCAGTGTGCAACACATTATCATTTTACAATGTTCTCCCTGATTTGCAGCACAAAACATGCGCTCCTTATGGGAATTTGTTGGCAGGCATTTAGGGCAGCTGGAAGTGATCATGAAGTGCAATTACTGTCTGTGCATATCCACATCTGGAAAACAGTTCTTTGCAGATTTTAAAATAGCCTTAATGAAGAATGGAACCTTGTACTTGAATCGATGGAAAGGGTGAAGGGGTCTCAACGCCAAATTTGCAAGAGAGCTAGAATAAAAAGAACGCACTGTACAGAAATAGAAAATAATTAACGGAAAATTAATTATTGTCAGAAATGTTTGCTATCATTCCTCCTAGAAGGAAGAAATATCATCCATGGGCAGGGGTGAAGGGAAGTTCTCCATTACATAAACTATCTAACCTTAGCCATGTAAGATTTGACGGTGATCATACTGGCTGGAGGATGTTAGGTGATATTATCTCCAACACGTAATCTCACCGTGTCTTGTGGACAGAAAAACACCAGTGGATGTGAGACATGCAGAGAGGTTTACTGAGAAAAGTCCAGGGGCAAAATGGAGGCAACCCAAGAAATTCTGGCATTATCTTTAAGAGGTTAACTTAATGGGTTCCCTGTGATGACAGTGGCTGAACCACATGCTGGGTCTAGTGCTCTTATTGCTTTGGACAATCTCCTCAGGTAAAGTGAGCAGTATTTATTACTGCCACACTGTGACCTTGGCCACCTTGGCCACATTTGTAGTTGATTCAGGATGGCAGTGAGCTGAGGATGGTCACTTTGTGACGTGCTGCAGATATCTGTTTGTGAACATGCTTAGGAAGCCTTGCCTGGAAACGCGCCCACTTCAGCCACACTTTGCCCTGGTATTCTCCCACTACTGAGCTCTCTCACCTCAAGCTCAAAGCAATGGATGCTGCTGCCCCTCAGCACCTCCAAAAATCATCCAAATAAAACACAAGGAATGCAAAGCAGAATAGACAGTAATTAAGACACACTTTAAAGTATTCCAAAATCTCTTTTTAATTGCTTTAATTTTTCATCACAGGTAATGCAACTATAAAAACTTTCACTGCTCTCTAAAACAATCCCTTTTTCTCCTTTATGCAATCAATACTCAGGTTTTAATCCTTCCTCATGTGTGCTTTGGGATAAAGACACAATCAGCCTCTTCTCACAGGCAATTAAGGACTGAGGGAAATGGCCTCGAGCTACACCAGGGGTGGTTCAGGTTGGACATAAGGAAGAATTTCTTTACTTGAAGTGTTGTCAGGCATTGGAAGGGAATGCCCAGGGAGATGGTGGAGTCACCACCCCTGGAGATGTTCAAGAACTGAGTGGACATGGCACTCAGTGCTCTGGTCGGGTTGACAAGGTGGGGTTCAGTCAAAGGTTGGACTTGAAGGTTTTGGGAGTGTTTTCCAAAAGTGATTCTCTTCTGACTACTTGGACACAGAGCAGCATGTACTTGCCACAGTCTTGCGTGCCAGAAACCATCTCACCTGCTGAAATCTGGCACAAACATTCTGTGCCTTCCTCCTTCCCCACATTTAGTTATTGATGCTGCTAAATAGCTTCTGCTTTCTATCCTGCAGGTAGGTGTATACTTTTGTTAGAGTCTAAGATGTGCAATTTGCAATATTTATTTTGACCCATTCTAGTTCAAATAATCTTTAAAGGATGCATGTGGGCAATTCAGGCTCCTCCCTTTCATTTTTCTCAGAGGACCTGTCTAAATCACTGAGTTTCATTAATTCCCACAGAAGGTGAGTCATGCCCTATGTGAGCATTTCTACATTTAAAATATTAATTATTTTTAACAGGCCTAAGCTAAATGACAAAAGTAATTAACACAAATATAAACAGACCTCTACCAACATAAAAAACCATAATGAGACAGGTTTTTGCAATCCAGCTAAGAGATTTTCTTTATTTTTTTTTTCCTTGAGTGACAAAAAAAAATACCTAAAACAACAAAAGCTTTGAGAGAGGTGGCAAAAACAGTGAAGGCTAGCAAGACCATAACAGCTGAGGTGGGAATAGCGGATTTCTGCTGTTCTGAGCTAACCCTGCTACCTGCACAGGAGCAGGCCAGATGGGTCACCAGGCAGGATGCTCTGTTACCTCTCTTACAAGCACACACCACGGCCGACACGCTGCCCAGAGCAAGGAATGACCCCAGATTTTCTCCCTGGCTGCAGCCTCCAGCTGGCTTTTCTGCACAGTGGAGCAAAAAGAAAAAGTATAAGCTGTTTCTCCAGCAAGTCGTGAATTTATTCATCACCTCAGTGCTCCCCAGGCATGGGCAGGACCTTGCCTGTAAAGCAGAGCACGTTTTGGCAGCACTCAACAGTGGGTGTTTCTGCCAGAGCGGCTCTCCAAATACTCTTTGTACAGCCAGATTTCATCAGAACAAAGCCAACACTAATGCAAGGCTAGGTCTCTCTAATGATGTTTTATTATGAGTAAACATTGGGCTAAGTACAGCTGTATTAAGTGGATTTTGGATTCTTTAGTTGTAAAGAACCCTTGGGAGCATCTGTCCCTGCATTAACATCACGGCGAGTATGGGTTTTCACCCAGTAATTCCTGCAGCAAGCCAATAATTTTTGTTAGAAACTGGAGGATCTCAGGAAACGCTTTGAGGGCTTTGCAATGTTCCTGAAGCTATCTATTGTCCTGGGAATCTCTCCCTCATTATCACCCATCTGGCTTCCTTCATCTTGCAAGCACGGGACAGTCTCACCCTTTCCAGGAGTTCTGGGGAACCCAAGAGGGAGAATAACTAAAATATTTATTCATGGCCTGCCTGTGGTAGATGAAGTCTGTTCTCAGGTACATCTCAGACAAAGGAGCATTATTATTAATATGAGTAGTAGTAGTAGTAGTATGTATTAAAGTTAGACATTGGTAAGACAAAGGATGCACAAATGAAAACCAAAATCCTTGCAGGATTCAAAATACAAAAAACCACAGAAAATTGTAAGCGAAGTAGTAATGTCGAGTGTTTTACGGATGCATTTCCTCTGCAACTGGTGTGTCCAGGGCAGGGAACAGAGCTGGGAAGGGGCTGGAGCCCCAGGAGCAGCTGAGGGAGCTGGGAAGGGGCTGAGCCTGGAGAAAAGGAGGCTCAGGGGAGACCTTGTGGCTCTGCACAAGTCCCTGCCAGGAGGGGACAGCCGGGGGGGTCGGCTCTGCTCCCAGGGAACAGGGACAGGAGGAGAGAAATGGTCTCCAGCTGCATCAGAGGGAGATTATATTAAATATTAGGAAAAAATTCTTCATCATAAAGGGCTGCCCAGCCCTGGCAGAGGCCTCCTGGGTCAGTGCCCATCATTGGAGGGATTTAAATGTCTGAATGTGGCACTTGGCAACAAGGTTTAGTGGTAAACAAGGTGGTGGTGTTGGGCTAACAGTTATCTTAGAGTGCTTTTCCAATCTTAAGAATTCTATTATTAGAAAATTGGTGCTTTCATGAAGAATAATTTTTAATTAATGTTAGTTTCTTTCCCACATACAGCTTTTTAAAATTTATTTTCTACTAGAAGCACTACTAAAAGACAAATATTTTTTACTAAAGGAGGATTGTCATTAAGGTCTGAGGGGTGTATTTTGCTGCCTGCCATCCCATTCTCACCTGAAAGCTGGACTCATAGCAAGACTACCCCTCCCTTAACACTTCACTGTCTGAGATTTCCCAAATGTTCAACTTCCCTTCAGTAAGAAGAGAAATCATGATATATTACAGAAGCTTTAGCAGTAAACTCCAATCTCCCTGAGGCGCAATATACAAAATATTTTGGGGGCTGAATTAATTTAAAATTATATGCTAGATGGAAAATTATAATAAAACTGAAATCCTGCCTCAGTATCCCCACCCCCAAAAATCATTCAGAAAGAAATTTCTGCCCAGAGTTATTTTTCCCACTTCTCAGAAAGAAAGAAAAGTGTAAGGAAAGTAGATGCATTTTCCAATAGATACATACTAAGCCTGTGACAAGGTATAAACTCAATATCAACACATCATTCCTAGCACTACACAGATTTCTCTCTGCTGGAAGCAGGAGTACAATTACACATAAGCCTCCAGACAGCTGGCCTGCAGTAGGACTTTTTCAACACTTTGAATTTGAGATGGATGAGAAAAAGAAAAAGCATCTATGCCACAAACCTGGTGGGAGAAGTTTTGCCTATGGGAGATGATGAATATTCAAATCACAGCTTGCATGAAATGCCATAGCACCTTAGTCAAACAGAGTTTGAAACAAAACTGCTCCTCAGCCATGTTGGGTTTGGTCCACAGTTCAAAATGTTTCAGTTCAAAACAGCAAAAATAAAAAGTACAATTTATTTTTTCCTATATAAAAGAAAACACTTGAGCAAATAATATTTCTTTTTTCAAATCCCTCTCTTCTCCAAAGTCAGCATTCAGTGCCATTTACATTCTCTGTCTTTATCTTCCAGACAAAGATCTTCAGGCATACACAGGTTAAAAAAGGTTTGCCTGACAGAATCCTTCGTCTTTGACCCTAGATAATTATCTCACACGTGCTCACCCTGTCCTCTCCTGTCCCATAGTTTATCCTTGCACTGACAGGGAAAGACTCACACTAACAAATCCAGCCTGACAAATGTTTGGGGATAAATTCATTTACTGTATCGAATACTTTGCCTGCTTGTACAGAAGGTGTAAACACTAATAAATTGGCAGTCATGAAATTAGTGATGACTGTAAATTACTGAGGTACTTAACTACTTCTGCCAAGCATCTCCTGAACAATAAATAAGAGGAAAATGTATTTGGAGCTATGGAAGAGCTCATAAATATAGTAAGTTAAATTATGGAGCTCAGGGAAGTCTGGAACAAATGTATCAGTAGGGTCCATGTGATAAGCAGTAGCTTATAGGAGATGCACTCCCAGATTTTTGTGGGGGTCCCAGGTTCAGAGTGACCAGCGTTATTTCTTATGAGCCACAGATCAGAGCCGGGCAGGAAACACAGAGAAGGTATCCAAACGCACAAAGAAAAACAACATTGTGTATTGTCCCGTTCTAGATGCTTGGCAGGGATCTCGTGTGGTGTATGAACAGCTCAGGGGTAGCAATCAAAGCCTTGGGTTCATTCAGTGTCACAGATAAAAGCTGTCCTGCAGGAGTGAATCCCTTCTAGTGATAAGAATACCCAGCCCTCTGCAATTCCAAACGCACCTCAGGAAGTGTGAAGAAGGTCCCTGCTGGTACCCACATTCTGCAAATGGAGAAAATAAGACCCTAAGTCCTATTTCTATTTCAACAAATTTCCAGTTGCTCAAACTCTTGAGCCAGAGTTCTCCTAAGGTTCTCCTAAGCCAAGGAGAAAGAATGACAGCCCTAATTGTAATTCCCCTCATATATCACCCCATTTTCTCTCCAACGCCAATTCAGTGGAAAAGGTGGCAACTTCAGAAATTGCCACTGCCACCTTGGAGTTCTTTCATCCTTGTCCCTGCATCTGTCACCCCTAAGGACCAAATCCTGCTCTGCCTCAATGTGGAAGGAGAGCTGGACAAAGGCAGTTCTGACAGCCTGAGGAAAGCAGACCCTTGTGGAAAGAAACTCATTTTCCTGGAGCCCTGAGTTTCTTTATTTTTCCTTCCATGAAGGGATGGAAGAGTGATGTCAAGGGACTTTGGATCCTGCCCTTCAAGCACTGTGAATCAGCCAAGGGGTCCAGTTAAAGCTGCAGAACTTTCCCCAAATGCTGCCCCTTCCTAATTCCGCTTGCCAAGTGATTTGCTTACAGTATCTCTGGCTGCCTTCTCCCCACCTGCCACTCAATCAGAGAGAAATGTCAAATGTCTCTGCCATCAGCCATGCCAGGCATGCTATAAAAAGCAGCTGTCTTCCTGACAAACTGTGCTCTCTGAAAGTCCTGTCTTCAACTTTTCTGTCATTTGCAGTCTTCCTTTAATTCTATTTTTAACGCTCTGTCTGTCTGTCTCCCTGGGATCACTCTGTAGCAAAGGCATCCCAGAGGAGCACATTCCTCTCCACTACACCCTGCAGGAGCAAAGACACTTGGGAATACCTGAATCCCAGTGCTCCCACAGACAAACCGAGCAGTACAATCACCCTGTGGTCTGTTTAAACCCTTCTGGGAGGGAGATGCTCACAAGGGGACTCTGCAGTGACAGGTCCTGTCACCACCACACTCCATACACTCGAGGCATGGCCCAAGGCACCCTCACACCCTGCTCCTCCTCTTGGGCTCTGGCACCACAAACAGGCAGCACAAGTCAGAGCAAGTTTGGGGTTGCCCACAGTGACTTTGGGGGCCACTTTTAAGGAGAGCTGAAAAGGGTTTACCTGAGCATGGTCATCTAACCTGGTACCTGCACTGCAATCCTCTCCTGCACGTGGGCATGTTCCTCGTTTGATGCTGAGGCTGGTGGGCAGGAAAATGCTGGGGTTGAAAAGCTGAGAATAACAAAAAGCTGTTGACTTTCTGTGAGAAAATTGCATATTCTGCGCTCTTGTCCAGAGAAGTAGCATTGTGGGGATTTATAATACACCCGCCTATTTCCAAAATTACTTGGTTGAAAAAGGGTTTCTTTATGGGAAAAGGGTAGTGTTCCCCTTTCCTTTCCCACTGTAAAAGGCTTCCAGCTGGGAATACTTAGAATTTCATCTCCTTCAGTGTAAAAGGACACAGCCAGATCTCACCCTGCCTACTAAACACCCCCAGCCTGGACACTGACAATGCACAAGCGCCCCCAGCTCCAGGTCTTTCTGGAATTACCACTCCTCACCTGCCTCTTGGTGAACCACCAGGAGCTCAGGTAGGAAAGAAAAGTGGGGGCTTTGGGGCTAAATTACTTCAGGATCGCAGCACCATTCCTCACTTCTCTTCTTGTCATCACCCAGACTCATTTTTATCCGCACACAATCGTCACCACTGAGTCCACTTGTGGTGTCTCCTGCAAGACACCACTGCCAGCAACAGTGAATTTTACAGCAAACATGGCATTTTACCCTCCCTTGTAAAACTTGCTTGCTTTGAACTTACTTTTTGATTCTGAAAAGGCACTTTTTCAGAGAAAATGACAACTACCTTGTTTATTTGACCACTCATCTGTGTTGCTGAGCAGGAAAGGTATTTTTAGCCTGGCTGTCAGCTTCACAAATAGTCCAGAATTCAGATTTTGTTTCTCCTGTCTCACTCATTGCCACCAATAAAATTTTTGCAACCAGAAGTTCTCTCTCAGAGTGAAGTGTTAGCCACAAGAGAATCCAGCCCTTATTCCCAGGGACACGTCAGCTCTGCAAAACACAGAAATCCTGACTTTGTTTGCACAAGGGAAGATATGACTGAAATACAAAACCATGTATATAACACAGAGAAGAAATAGAGCTTGCAGCAAAAAAGGAGTTGCTTTTAATTCTTCTGTTAGAGGATTACCTCTGTCAAATTTTCAGTGTTTATACATGTAGCAAAAGCATTGCAACTTCAGGGTGGACCCAAATGAAAATACTCGATGACGGAATTTATTTTAAACACTGTTGAGGCAAGTCCATGCAAGGGTGACATGCTCTCAGAAGATTTCTTTCTGACATGGCTTATTAAAAGTACATGTGGAGTCAAGAAAATTTACTATATGCTGAGAGTTTGGTGTGCCAGACAGTTGATTTCAGCTGTGTCTCTGCCATGTGCCTTCATCTACACTCTCTTCTTCTCTGTTAACTCATGCAATCACTTGCAGAGCCTTCATTACAAACTAAATTGACTCAAGTAATAATAGACATCCCAACTTGGAGGCAAAATTAATCTCATTTAGAACTGAGTCCCTGCCCAAAAGCCTGAGAAAGCTCAGTTCAGCAAAGTCTGTGAGCAGATGCTTAAATTCATCCCCATTAAACACAACACATTAGTGCTTTCCTAAAGATTTTACAGATTTGGGACTCCTGCCTGATTTATAAGTGGTGAGTGGCTTTGATTTCTGTGTGCCAAAGGAGTTGGAAAGAAACGTAATTTTTATATTGTGAGTATTTCTACCAACAAAAGACGAGTGGTTCTAAGTAGGTCTTTTTTTCTGTCTATTTAAATTAGATTAAATAAGATTATGGTATTATTAGCATCATTAGGGTTATTATTAGGAAATTACTATTCACAGCACTTTTACTGTCATATTCTACAATAAGGAAAGCACATCTATTAAAATGATTGAACATCAATACATAAGCTCCTAATAATCCAATGGTATCAATGAGTTCATCTTTTAGATTCAATTGCAAAACTCATCGTTTGCTGGTGATTATCCAATGGTTCATTAGAAGAGAGTCTCTGAGATTCAGCAGCTCTCTAATGATGATGCATAATCATTACATCTCAGTCAACCTATTCTTAGTGCAGCCATTGGATAACTTTAGCTGTTGCTATTTTATTGTTATAATTGGCATGTAACAATGACATCATGACCCAGGCCACCACATCAGAGTTTTGTCTTGTCACACAACTTTAAACCATACTAGGGAGATGTGGCTAGTGCTCAGACTGTGGTTTTGGAGGCGTTTTGTAGATGCTGCATGAAGATGAGATGGTAATTGGTGGAGGAATGCATTGCTTATTGCTCTGACTCGGGGCTGAACAGTAAGTGTATATATTAGAACATAGCCATATAATACATATATACATAGTATAAATGCATACTATATATATTATATAGAATATAGTAACCATACATACCAGACAAGAATAATAGGTCTGCGTGTGCTTGCTGTCTATGAACTATTTGTTGGAAAATCTTAAATTTGCAGTTCCCTCTCAATAGGGGGATGTAGTCTGAAGGTGATTGTAGACATCACAGGAAAAGTCTGATATGTAAATAGCTGACATTGAGTGTGCACTGAGTCTTTGACAGCCTGGACTCTGAAAATAGGATTTCACCTTCCTTTTGACACTTGATTCCTTCTGTTTTCAAGCAGCACACCATGGGAGATTATGTCTTTAAGGACAGGGATCAACAAGGAAAAGAAAGACCTGAAATGTGCTGGCTTCATTTGGACAATTTGAATTTGAGAGGAGAGTGATCTTTTAGAATTACTCAGCAACATTCTGCTCACGCTGAAAAAAGTGGCAAGACTTCCTTGGACTTCAGGAGGCATAGAGCTGTTCAAAAATAACTGTCAGTTCACCAGAATATTTTCAAAGTAAGTGGGAATCAATTTCCAGTTATTTTAGGCTTCGTACTCCCACAGCAATTTACACTGACTAAACTTTCGTACCTTTGCAAAACTGCAAGCATTCCGATTTTGTGCCTGCATGCATCCATTTCATGTACTCACTTTGTCCCTTACTACCCAGGCAGTGACAAGCTGCAATAGCAGCCTTGTTCCACACATCCAGACATTTCAGCTTCAGACAGTATGTATCTGAAATTGCACATGGGATCAGATATGAGGTGTCTCTTTTTTTTTTCAATTTAACAGCCTCCATTATGCTAACTCAGTGTGAATGCAATAGAGATCCTTAGAAATCACTCTGATTTTTTCCTGAATAAAACTAGTCACAAATCCTGACTAGTAAAGCTCCAGGAAAGGTGGTTTCCATAGCTGAAGATTGATGGTGATTTTGCACCTGCATCAAAGATTAGGTTCAGCTCCTATGTTCAAATTGCAGTTATACACATTCAAAGTGTGATACCACTTTGAGCAATGCCCGTTGGCCAAAGTCCCTGTCATCAGCTCAGTTTTGGCTAGAATTTGGATGCAAAGGTCAGGTTGGCAAAGAGACCCCTAGGAGAAGGATTTCAGTACCTATTTCATATGGAACACTTGTCTCTGTGCATTGCTGAACAGGGATGATTTTAAAGATTGCCAAAACCTTTGCTGAATAGGTGTTAGTCAAGTGAGAATGAGTGCAGATAGGCAAGGTTAGTTGTGGACCTCAGGGACAAAGAAATGCACAACTTCCTCCTTATAAAACCTCTGAACTGCTTCAGAGCCATCCCTTGAGATTACTTTTTTCCCGTTAATCCTACAGGAGTGCTTGCAATGGCATTGTTATGGCATAACAATTTAAGCCATAAAATACACCCCAGTTCATACTCACCAGCCACAGACTGATTGTGTCCATCCTGTCTTTGCAATCCTTCTGTTGCCTATTCTTTGCCAAGAAATATGCAATCCGGTTTTGGGGGGAAGTGAGACATCTGTTTAATCTCCATGCATGGTAGCAGGTGGCAGACAGGGAGCATCATCATGAGGGTGTCTGTGTGTTGCCATTTGCAGGCAGCCCCATCAGCTCTTTCAATGTTCTCCCTGGAACTGGCAGCACCCCCTTTGGGACTGGCCACAAGATATCCCCAATACTGAGGTATTTCCAAAGGAAACCCCAATGGCACCTGCCATTCAGACACAGCAGGATGAGCAGCCTCATCACCAGTCTGCTGTGACTGGATGATGAAGGCCTGCACAGATCTTTTTCCTCTACTCCAACTCCTTCTTTGGTTCAGCCATGGGTCTGAACCAAAGCAGGCAAGAAGCTCTGGTGACCTCCTTGGGGCCTTTGCTGTCTCCCAGGAGTTGTGGAGAGGGGGAACTTCTGCACTGAGGTTCCAGTCCCAATGCAATTTTCCTAAGGAGCTGCCCTTTCTCCGTCTGGCAGCATGATGAAACTCTGTGTGACTTTATGACTTTTGCATGAAAGGGAGCTTTGCGTCAGAAAGGCTCAACCCTGACTTAACACATGAGAAAGCGATTAGGGAGACTGGGGAAGCCAAATGTCTCAAGAATAAAGATGAAAAACTGTGGGATCTGGCTAATTCCAGAAGCAACACCATTTAAGTTTTTACTTGATGCAAGTAGTTACAAAAATAGTAACTATGCACAGTGGTTCTCTCAAGCTGGCTGTGAACAGCCGCATCAGCGGCATCAAAATTGTTGCATGTGTCTGGAATAAAAACCCTATGAGGAATACAGGAGCTATCACAAGAAGGCCTCTAATCACCCCTGTGCATGTCCCAGGGGATGCACATGAGCTATTTGTGTTGATAAGGGTGAGACAGCCTTGCTGGGACAATATCCTGGCAAACAGGAAAAGATCCAAGCCACAGACTGCACAAGACCACAGTTATCTTCAGGACTGATGTCAAGGCTGACTCAACATCGTCCTAGAGGAGTGATAATGGCTTGCCATGGCTCATCTGCTCCCTGCTGGGAAGAAACAGCTGTCAGTGAGAAACGACCAAGGGAAATGCTTGAATGCTGAGCACGCAACTGCAGAATGAGGTGACACCTATGTAGGAACAGATTTATGCAGTTGAAGATCCTGGATTCTCATCACTAAGCTGTCAGGCAAGCAAAGACCAGTGCCAAGAATAGAGGATAACTGAGATCTGTGTCCAAGCTATGAAGCTGAACCCAATCCAAGATGCCCTACGGCTGTTTTAACTAACTAGGAAAACTTAAACATTCCCCCACAGTCAGACTCAATCTTTTGCACTCATGATACCTCAACAGTTCGTCTTGCCATGATAAAGGCTGTCAAGAAACAAATCCATGGTATCTGCAAGGAAGTTTTTGAGCCAGTCAGTAATCATTTGTATCCATGCCTTGAAACTCAGCAAGAATGTGGGGTGAGAATATGTCGTTATATGCACATTCCAGCTGCAAAATATTAAAATCTTCTGCAAACATCATGACCTAACTCACAATTTTGGCAGCTACCACTCTCACAGGGATCATCTGCTTATGACACATTCCTTACTTCATTTAAGAGATATATTTTCAAACAATTGTCATGTGCAATTTCCTCTGCACCTGATATTTTTCTTACAGGGATGAGACAACTGCGGCAGCTTGGTGGGGTGGGACCCCTTGTGTGCCACTGTCACCCAGTGCCCATCTTTGAGCAGAGACAGTTCCTACACCAGCAGCTGTGAGGAGAGCAGGGCTGAGAACATTTGTAGACCTGGGTACTGCCTTAAGGGGCACTTTTAGCCATTTCTGGCTGGCTTCTGATATTGTCAGTGTTAATTAGTGCTTTTCTTCTCTATTAGATAGAATGACAATGCAAAAAGCAAAAACTGGGGAGGACTGACAAGACCATGGCCATGTACAGAACTTTTTCTGTCACCATATTGTTAAAGGATGCTAGTCCAGGATGATTGCCACAAAAATTATCAGAGGGCTGCAGCATCTCTCTTAGGAAGACAGATTGAGAGAGCTGGGGTTGTTCAGCCTGAAGTAAAGGATATCTTAAGGAGCTCCAGGAAAGCTGGAGAGGGACTTGAGACACATTATGGAGGGACAGGACACGGGGAATGGCTTCCACTGCCAGAGGGCAGGGATGGATGGGATGCTGGGAAGGAATTCCTGGCTGGGAGGGTGGGCAGGCCCTGGCACAGGATGCCCAGAGCAGCTGTGGCTGTCCCTGGATCCCTGGAAGTGTCCAAGGCCAGGTTGGACAGGGCTTGGAGCAACCTGGGATAGTGGAAGTTGTCCCTGCCCATGGAGGCAGAGACCTTGGAACAAGATTATCCTTAAATTCCCTTCCAACCCAAGCCATTCTATGATTCTATGCTGAGCCAGTGGGGTCATTCCCCATGAACCACCCCTGCACAGTTTCACCTGAAGGTGTCTAGCTGCTTCCTGGGAGCTACAAAATTTCTGTAGGAATAACCTTGGATAGGCAGAGACAACCCATTGTAAACGCCAAAATGAGAAAGCCATTTCTTCAGTAAACTGAGAAAAAAAAATTCTTTCCAACCAAAAATAGACCACCAAAAAACCCCACCGAATTCCATCTTACATATGCACAAACAGCCTTGTTTGTGCTAACAAGTCTAGTTTCATGCATCTCCCAGTCAAATGTGATGTATATATAACTGCTATCACATGTAGCAATTAGAAACACCCTGACATCCTGTTCTTTCTGCTCCTTCCCCCTCTCCAGTATTCAAAATACTTCATCTCCTAAAAACACTCACCCTCATATCCCATTCCCCTTCATGTCAGCACCAACCAAGTTGCCCTCTTCCTTACCTTCTTTAAGTGTTCAAAGGTAATTTTAAAGAACACCTCATTTAGCTTTCATTTTACTGAGATTCAGCCTGCCCATAAATCAGAGCTGAAGGGGAGTTGGAGAGGGTCTCAGCTAATCAAAAGCTCCAATCTCTAAAATGTTTAAATATAAATCAAAATAGTTGAAGGCTCTCCAAAGCTTCAATTTTCTTTGAAAGCCTTAGTTCTTATTTTCCCTGTGCTTAGCTCTCAATTTCATCCTCATACCTTGAAGGTATTTTCTAAGTATTTTTTAGTCATTTTCTCCCAGACATTGAGCTGCCTGGTTCAAGAATTATATTAAATTTTGACCTGTGAGTGGGTTGCTATGCTCCCTAGTAGGAGTGCTTTGTCCAAATTAAGGTTTTAGGGTTCAGCTCCTAAATTGAAGTTTATTAATGACTTTAAGGCTAAAAATGTTCCTAGGATCTATTGAAAACATGACTTTGATCATCCATTCCATACTGCAGTTAGAACTACATGCACCATATGTCAAAAATGATAAAATGTTTCTGCCTCCCTCTTTTGCATCAGAAGTCTGGAAGTCTGTTAAATTAATCTGCTTACCTATCTTTATCACATCTTATAGTTCTGGAATGGAATTTGGGTTAGGAAAGTCAAGAATATAAGCTTATTTCTCTCTCTTCCTCTGTCCTCCTTTCCTGTGTTAAAGTTATTGAGAGAAAGGAAAAAAAATACACATTGTAAAAGATATTTTAATCCTTGGTTTTAATCATTCAAGCGTGTGAGTTTGCCAAAGGTTCTCACTCAGAGGCAGATCCTTTCATTCTTCCCAATATGTGGAGCATCACCGTGTCACATCAGTGTGTTTCATTTTGCTAAAATAACCATTCTTTCCGAAAACTCTCTTGTTAGAAGAAAGAATGGGAAATGTGGGGCACAGGAATATTTGGACACTTTTCTGGGTGTTTGGTGCACTTGCATAAACATCCACAGAGGAATGAGCTTCTGAGCAAAACTGCAATAAGTGTTAACAGAAGGTGCACACGTATTTTTTGTATTTACAGCAGATACACAGTTATGCAAATCAGGATTTTAAAATATGTCTCAAAACATACATATTAATACTTCTCCCACCTAGGACAGTTATTGGATGATCTCTTCAGATCTCCTTTAGAAACCCCTGAGTTAGGGCAGATGAACTTCAATAAAAACACTGAGATATGTGCAAGGGTTGGTAGATTATTGGGCAAAACTTTCCAAACACATTTTTGCTTACTTTTAATTGGTTTTTTTCAATTTTTGGTTTTTTAATTGCTAAACGAATTTCTTTAGATTAAACAGAATTTTGGAATCTGAGTGGTTTCAGCTGCCTCACACAACAAGAAATTTTGGGGGGTTTTAATCATACAAAGAGTGCATTTTTTATAAAAAAAAAAATCTGATGGATCTTCAGCTGCATGTGAGCAAGGCTGACTGCTAACTCTGGTTTGTTCTCATATTAAATATGTAGTCAGAATTAAAGTCTAGGACACTATACAACTGAAAGGGCTAGTGATCCCTGAAAGAAACAAGTCCTATGTGGGAAGGAAAAGAGAAAGGGGAAGGGAGAAAACAAAAGGGGGGGAAAGAGAAAGAGAGAAAATATTTGACTCCCATATCTATTAACATAATAGAATGAAAAATGTAGGATCCTTGGGCTGACTCGGGCTGACTTGGGCTGACTGAAAATCAACTTTATCTTCAGACATGTTCACTAAAAAGCTCTGTTATTTGGCCTGACCTCATAGGTAGCTCTCACTTTTCTCTTTCTACAGAAGGAAGGTTGCAAAATGTTAAATTTCTCAGCAGCTGTCTTCATTCTGTTTGGGAACAGCCTCACAGAAATAATGAAAAACCTGTTTCCTGGAAAATGAAAATGAAGTTTTGCATCACATTCTCTTGGGCTTTTGCATTATTGTCATCCAACACAAAACTAGAAAAATCAAAACAGAGAATAACCAAATAAATTAGTAAAGACTTCTTAGAACCTTGCTTTGATACCCTTCTGAAACAAAACCTCATTAATATTAAGTTTTGCAGACTTAGCACTTGAGTGAAGACACTTCCACAGGTGAGGCATCATTCATCTAGACTTTTCTGAACAGGCTGAAATGCAAACAAGAAAGAAAATGCATTTTCCAACAGTTGGCACAAAATATGTACACAGACATATGTGTACGTAAGCAAAAAAGCATTCCTTTAAAAAATTGTATAAAACAGTTGTCCACATTTACAATAATTAGGTACACAGGAAAACAATATAAAGGAAAGAAAAATATTGCCAAAAAAAGGGAGAGCCTTAAAATGTTACCCTCACCTAGATTAAAATTTCCAAGGGGGGGAAACTCAAACTACTTTTGATACCCAGTGAGTTTCTGAACAGAGAGATGTGAATCAGGACCTGAGGTGTAGGGAATTGTGCTTGATGACTGTTGCTACTGCTCCAGTTTTCCCTAGGGCTGCAGAAAGCTGTGCCCATCATAAGCCAAACCAGCAGAGAGCCATTTGAAATCCCTTAGGAAAACTGAGTGCTGAGGGAAAGGCAGCAAAAATGTTGTCCTTTCATTCAATAAGGACGAAAAGTCACTTCTTTTCTTTCATGTTGTGAGCCTGGCTGACAGCAAACCAGACTGCAGGTGTCACTTGTCAGTGTGCAAATATTGTAATACATTAGTAATATAAATACTACTAATGAATGACAGGTATCAAAACTGTAATTTTCTCAGGACTTTGTAGGATCTAGGTAAACCACAAATCAGACATGGATGTGCTGACAGACACACAATACAGACCATTGTATTGCACTTACACAAGGACCTGTGGCATGGGAATATATTAATTTTTAATGGAAAATGTTATTCTTTATGGTCAGCTCTTTCAGCAGCATAATTTATCAAGACTGACATCAACCAGATACACTAAGGATTGATGTTAAAGTGAGGGGGGTAGGGGCACATCTAATATTTACAAATGGCCCAGCTTTTAAAACACCACTACTTAGAATCAAGTGCAATTACAGTGTATTTAAATGAGTATTAACGTATTTGTATTGCCATTTTGCAAATTCAGCATCTTGAGAAGCCCAAATGGATTTTCATGTAATTATTGTCATTAACTCAAAGAAGTAAATGCTCAGCAAAGAGTCTCCTATTAAAAAAAAAAAAAAAAGCAAGTGCATAAATGTATCATTAAATGGCATCTTCATGCTTAATTCCTCACATGATCTTCTAAAATATACACCTCATAACTGCTGAGTACCTTAGTGACATAGCCCAAGCTTCCTTTCTGCATAGCATTAGCAGCAGGGTAGCTATATTTGGGGTCTCAGAAGTTTCTCTTAGGAAGGTGACATTGAGAAATTTTCTTTCCCTGAAGCCTGTTTATCTGCTTTTCATGCTAGGAGATCTGTGCCTGCCTTTTTCTGCAAGCACTAGGAACAGAAACTTTGCCAAACATTCTTACTCTCATGACTGCTATGCCATTCCTAGTAGAAATCACAGTTGTGTGTTCTACACCAAATCTCAATCAAAATGGCCCATAGTTACAAAATCATAGAATGACAGAACAGTTTGGAAGAGAACTTAAATCTCATCCTGTTTCACCCCCTGACATGGGCAGGGACACCTTCCACTGTCCCAGGCTGCTCCAAGCCTCATCCAACCTGGCCTTGGACACTGCCAGGGATCCAGGGGCAGCCACAGCTGCTCTGGGCACCCTGTGCCAGGGCCTGCCCACCTTCACAGTAAAGAGTTTCCTTATAATAAATGAGGTAATCCAGTTCTTCACTTCTTGTAAATTTGAATATGCTTTGGCAAGGAGAGTTTTAGAAGCTGGTAAATAGTAGAGACCAGGAACAGCTGGAAATCCCAGGCTGAAAAATGGTGCTTCTGTGTTTGACACCATGGACATGTGGCCTCAATGAACCCTTCAGTTTCCAAGATCCATTAGCAAAATGGGCACAGGAGTCATTATGTTTGCAGAATGTTCTTACCATCCTTCAGTGAAAGTTGATATGAAAGTTCAAAGCACTGATCAGTTTCAGGAGTAGCATGTGGTACTTTATGAATAAAAACCTTCAACCTATCCCTTAGAGATGATGAGCCCAAGAATGACACAGGAATGTCCTTAAGGCAACTGGCTTTTACAAAAAGATAATTTAGAAGGATATAGGGAGAGCAGGGGGTTTTGGCATTGGCTGAGATAGAAAAAGCAAGAAAACAAAACAAAGATTATGTTAGCCTATCTTTAATGAAGATACAATTATAGGAAGTCTATCAGGAATCTGGTCTCTATGTAACAGACATTGAATAGTTACGGTAACAAACAATGTGACATTCACAGGGCTCGGCAGCCCTGAGAGCTGGACTTGTGTGAACCTGGTTCTGCACCTGCAAACACAAACACGGGCTGGACAGAGAATGGATTGGGGGAATCTCTGAGGTTAAGGACCTGGGAGTGTTGATGGATGAGAAGCTCAGTGTGATCTATCAATGTGCACTGGCAGTCCATAATCCAAGTGAGAGAGGGAGATGGAGAAGGGCTTTGGAAAGTGCATGGAGTGGTAGTACGAGGGGAAATGACAAGAGGAAACACTGTCAGGGGACAGGGTTAGATTGATATTATGATATTAGAAAGAAATTCTTCCCTGTGAGGGTGATGAGGCCCTGGCACAGGTTGCCCAGAGCGGCTGTGACTGCCCCATCCCTGGTAGTGTCCAAGGCCAGGTTGGACAGGGCTTGGAGCAACCTGGGACAGTGGAAGGTGTCCCTGCCCATGGCAGAGGGCTTGGAACTGAATAACCTTTAAAGATCCCTTTGCCCTTAAAGATCCCTACCAGCCCAAACCATTCAATGACTCCATCATTTTATGATTCGTCTCTCTTTTAGAGATTGCCAATATTTGCTCAAGATAAAAATAATTATTTATTCTTGTTAAGTAATGGTGACGTTAAAAAATAGTCTGATCAAGAAACTGCTTTCACCAAGCTCAGATGCTTTCACTCATAATCTCAGTGCTTGCCCCATTGTCTCACAGGGAATATTTCTCTCTCTTGATAGTCACAAGTCGGTCCTTGTTCCACCCAGATGTAGTACCTGCTCTCAAACTGATGCATGAACTTCACTTCAACTGCTACAAGAGCAATTTCAAACTTAGAAATGTCAGTGTCTAGCACAGGGCTTTGCTTTGTAAACATTCCTTTGTTAAGGAAATTGGAAAAGTTCAGAGGAGGAATTTTCCATGAGTAATTCCTCATGTAAGCACTTCTTAAAAGTCGCTTTTCTCAAATTCGCTTTGACAGCTACTTGGGAAGGAATAATAATAATAATAATAATAATAATAATAATAATATCTTAGCCTTATTTCAATATCAACAGAGTGAACATCTGCAGGTTCAGGCATCAGAACCCAAATTTATGGGTCCTCATCCAACATGATGCTCTCTGCTATCCTTTGGCTAGAGCAAACCCACACAGATAGGGAACAAGACCCAGGCTGGTGGTCAGCTAGTGGAGACCACCACTTTCACAGGACACTGAGGAAACTCTGATGCCATTAGCCAAAGAGAAACACCACTTTGTGGTGTCTGTGTATTTCCCAAACCCTTCAAAAGTCTTTTTTCTTTCCTTACTGCCATCCACAAGCTGATTCCACCTGGTGCCTCTTGGAGACAGATTGCCATTTCAGGGAAAGGGGGCTGGAACTTCATGGCATCTTTTACACAGCACCCTGTGAAATGGTGATGGGATCTCCAGGGATTTCTGAAGTACAGATAATTAATCTGACAGACTACTCTATGGAGGGGCTGTCAATCAAGAGCGAGCTACTCACATCAGGCTCCCATCACTCCATGGAGCTGCTGCCAGGTCTTCAGCAGCTCGAGCAGAGGGGAGAGGAAACAGCCATGGCCAGGTGGTGCAGGCTGGGCCAGCTCCCTGCACAGGCAAAAGAGGCAGTTCCCCAGGGCTGGTTATTGCAGCAGGAGGACAGGAGGAAAATGAGAGACAAGAAGCAAAAGTTTATATGGCCCTGCAGACTGTGCACCTTTGAAGATTTCAGTGTCAGGTGACAGCCCACATTGTAGTTCCTGCCTGCGTCTCCCACATTTGCCAGAGCTCTTCCACCCCAACTCATGTCCAACTCTCCTGCCCTGCCTTTGTCACTCTCCTGACATGAGTGGCCTGAGACAAACACTCACCCAGGTTTAGAGGAGCTTAGGGGTAGATAAAATTGATCCTTTGATTTTAGATTTGGAGCCTGAAGCCATTGAGGACATACAGTGAAGCACCAGAGCTGTGGGTACCTACAGATCTCCCTGCTGCCATGGGCTGCCCCACAGAATTGTTGTGTAAAATCTCATTAACCACAATAGGCAACGTGTGAAAAGAAATAAAGTAAGAAGTTAATGAAAAGTTGAGTGCACAGACAGCACAAGAAAATGTGGGTGAACAAGCCTGAGGAATAAGCCCTGTACACCACTGTCTCCATCAAAAAAAACTGTGCTAATTGAACCAGCAATGTTCAAACTGGGTAATGAAAAACTGTGAATCATGCAAAAAGCCCAGTGCTCATTTCACTGCCCTGCAGTTGTAACACAAAGGCTTTCCAAGAGATAAATATTCCTATCATGATGAGTGATCTTTAAGTCTGCAGCTACGTCCCTCCCTTGAAAAGGGAAGTGATGGAGTGCTGTTAGCACTGCCTTGTGCCCCTTTGATTTCAGCACTATAAATATTTCCCTTGTCACTGGTACTGGCCACAACAAGGACTGGCTAAAAACTCCTTTCTGAAAATCAAAAAAGCAGAAATTATAAGGAGTAGGTTTGAGCTTTGCAGTTCACCCAGGACACACAGAACTTTGAGATCCAGCTCCTAGGAAGAGTGGCCTGTTTAAAATCAAAGCAGTGATGTTTTTATCACTTCTTAGACTTGAATTAGTGAAGAAAGACAAGAAAAGAAAAATAAATCTAACTAGGCTTTGACTGGACATTGTCTTGAGACGATATGTTCAAAGCTTTATTATAGAATCACAGAATTGTTTGGGATGGAGGGGACCTTAAAGGTCACCCCATCCCACCCCCTGCCATGGGCAGGGACACCTTCCACTATCCCAGGGTATTCCAAGCCCTGTCCAACCTGGCCTTGAACACTCCCAGAGATGGGGTATCCAAAGTTTTTTACCATTTCTTCAGGTAAGAAAGAGGACATGTGAGTGAGAAAATGAACTTGCATCATTAATGTTTCTTTCTTATACAAAGATATAACAATGATGGATTTTTAAAAATAGCTTATTTTCTATTTTTATTATGTCTAGTCTAAAGCACTGTCTGACGACAGACAGTCTACTAAAATGCAAGATAAGAAAAACTAAAGTATCTGAAAGGGGAACTTTTGTTGAGTGTTTATATAACACCAGTGCTTAACCTTTGGTTTTCAGAAAACCTGTCTTAAAATTTAAATACTGGCACTTGAATTGATTCACATGGTCTTTACAAAACAACTCAAAGATTATTCACTGAAAGTCTCAGCAAGGACAAGCAGTGAAATACTAGAAATGAAAAGGTGAAAGCCTATTGAGGTTCTGTTTGTCAAAAGGATGCACAACAAGAATTTAGAAAACTTGTAAGAGGGAGAAGGACAATTGCTGAAAAGCCCTTGTAGGTTACCTCTCTACACTGCTTCTCCTACATGTCATAAATAATACAGAGGAGAGAAGCCAAGTTGCATCCCTTCCTATCTTATCCCTTTATAAGATAGAAAAGACTGTAAAGATTTCCATAAATAGCCATTTTCTGCATTAAAAGCTGCCTGTGGAGAATGTTTCTACCCTGCTTTCCAAAGAAAACAAGGAATTACATGATCCAGCTTATGTGCATATCATCTCATCTCTTTGTGTCCCCTTGACAACTTTTGAACCTGTTTCAACAAAATTTGTTAGAATTGTACATGTTTCATGAAAAATTTACTGCCTGGGGGAAGACAGGGACTTGATTAGTTGCACCAGATAGAATAAGAGAGGCTCCAGTTACTCTTTATCAAAATGTGGAGAATCTGTGTTGGGCGGAGACATTATTCATATCACAGCTATGGGAAAATCTTAATTTGGCACCCTGCTTTAACCAGAAAGTTCAAACCTGAGACACACATCCACAAGAAACACGGTTTTGTTAATTCTGCTGCTCAGGGAACAGCTTGTTCCCACTTGCATCTTTATTTGAAGATATTAGCAAAGATGACACTTCTTCCATTAAAACTGTAGTTTCCAAAAGTCATCAGCTTTTGACAGGAAAAAAAAAAAAAACCTTTTAGAGACTTTTTAGACCAGTGACTCTTCTGGACCATCTGGACCATCTATGCAAACAAACTCCTTACACAAGCATATGTCTGTTTGATTGTGCTGAAATATGAGTGGTGAGCCAGTGGGCCAGCAACCCACAGCTCCTCTGAGTGCAGGCTTGGTGAGTTGTACACAAAGAAAGGCACCAAGGTGTTCGTCTTTCTGTTGACTCTGGGAGATATTTTTAAGGCACAGCAGAAAGGAACATCTTTCTGTTCACCACCTGGGGATGGAGGTGCCAGACCATCACAGTGGTCCCAGCAACTGGGTCCTTTATCCCATGGGCCCTTGGTGCTTCTCAAAGGTTTTTTGCATCTAGACAAGTTGTTGGTGTGTTGCCCTATAAACACATTCACCTTTTATTTACTGATCTCCCATAAAGCCTTTGACACCATCCTCCACAACATCTTTCTTTCTAAATTGAGAAGGACTTGATGGGAGAACTATTAGATAGATTAAGAACTGGTTGGGTGGTTGCATCCAGAGGGTTGTGGTCAATGGCTCAGGGTCCCAGGTGGTCCCTCAGGGGTCCATATGGGCACCAGTGCTATTGAATGTCTTCATTAATGACACAGACAGAGGGATTGAGGGCACCCTCAGTGGATTTGCAGATGGCACCAAGCTGAGAGGTGAAGTTGACACACCTGGAGGATGGGGTGACATCCAGAGGGACCTGGACAGGCTGGAGAAGGGGCCCAGGGGAACCTCATGAGGTTTAACAAGACCAAGTGCTGGAGCTGCACCTGGGTCAGGGCAGCCCCGGGATCAGCCCAGGCTGGGGATGAGCAGAGGGAGCAGCCCTGGGAGAAGGAGCTGGGGGTGCTGTGGGTGAGAGCTGGACCTGCCCCAGCCTGAACCCCCTGCCCTGGGCTGATCCCCCAGCGTGGGCAGCAGGGCAGGGGGGATTCTGCCCCTGTGCCCCTGTGCCCAGGTGAGAGCCCACCTGCAGAGCTGCCCCAGCCCTGGCTCCAACAGCACAAGGACGTGGAGCTGCTGGAGCCAGTGCAGAGGAGACACCAAGGTGATCAGAGGGACAGAGCAGCTCTGCTTTGGGGAAAGGTTGAGAGAACTGGGATTGTTCAGCCTTGAGAATAGGCAGCTTCAAGGTGACCTAATGGAGCCCTTCAGTACCTGCAGGGATGTGACAAAAAAGATGGAGAGAGACTATTTATAGGAGTCTGGAGTGACAGAACAAGGGGGAATGGCTTCCCATTTCCCAGAGAGCAGGGTTAGATGAGGTGTTGGAAAGAAAGTCTTTCCTGTGAGGGTGGGCAGGCCCTGGCACAGGTTGCTCAGAGAAGCTGTGGCTGTCCCTGGATCCCTGGAAGTGTCCCAGGCCAGGTTGGATGGGGCTTGGAGCACCCTGGGATAGTGGAAGGTGTCCTTGCCCATGACAGGGAGGTTTGGAACTGGATGGTCTTTAAGGTCTGTCCAACACAAACCATTCTGTGATGTTATTGTCCTACTATCACTCTTGCTCTGTGGCTCTCCAGCATTTCAGACTCCTGTATCTCTTTCCTTTAGGAAGACGTGACCAGGAGCCATCCCCAGTTACCAACACACTGCAGCCTGAAGCAGACAGGCTCGACTCTGCAGGAGGACAAGATCATTCCAGGTTTCCCTGGTGAGTTCAGGCTCCCTGAGTGTATGTAGGTATGTTGTAGAAGTCTCTCATCTGAGTATGCTGTTCGCCTCTCTACTACACCAGACCCTTTCATTCAGGCCAGAAACTCATTTAATTTGCAGGGAAGGCAGTTTCTTCCCAGCTGCCTTTCAAAATAGTTTCTCAGCTGTTCAGGGAAGCACACCCAACCATACCCCTTCACTGGAGGACACCCTGGCAGACAGCACACCAGGTTGGGGGATCCTTCTCATGTGTTTGCAGCACTGTGAACACATCCAGGCTATAGCAAGGCTCTCAGTCCATCCTGCAGTTCTGACAACCTCAAGTTTCGCTTTCAAGGATTTTGTAAGGAGCAATTACTCCTCCAAATTAAAACCTATTTGGTTCATTGCAGGATACAGGGGAAATGGGGTGGTAAAGGAGCTATGCCATAACTAAAAAGCCAGCACTTCTCACTACAATTACTACTCAGAGATGGGAGAGTTGTGTGCACACATCACCTGTAGCAGCAGAGCTTCTGCTTGGGACTCTCTCTNCCAGGCTGGCTCCAGAGCAGAGGGGCTCCAGCCCTGGCAGCAGCTCCGTGGCCTCCTCTGCACTGGCTCCAGCAGCTCCACGTCCTTGTGCTGTTGGAGCCAGGGCTGGGGCAGCTCTGCAGGTGGGCTCTCACCTGGGCACAGGGGCACAGGGGCAGAATCCCCCCTGCCTTGCTGCCCACGCTGGGGGATCAGCCCGGGATAGAGTTGGATTTCAGGGCTCAAGTGCACATTGATGGGTCATGTTGAGCTTCTCTTGACATGGTTTAGTCTTTAAAAGGTGAAGCAGGGCATGAGCATCGAGGTTATTCCCTTCAGCATGGGCTCCATGAGGATGTGACCCACAGCCCTTCAGGAGAAATGAATTCACCTTTTACAGTCAGTCCCTGAGGGATGCTTATGGGCCCACTCAGTGGCCCTGGCAGTGAGAGATCCCAGTCTGTGACTGGTAATGGTCACATCTGACTTGTGGATTTTTTTTTTAGGAAAGGCCATGCCTAGGGATGAACATAAATAGTATAACACTGTAGCCCTTCCCCCTCCCTCTCTATCAAATAACAAATTATCAACTCAATAAGAGTCAAGAAGACTCTATTTAAATTACAAACTGCAAATATTGGCTTATTTTGAGCTAGCTGGTACGAATTAACAATCACATTAAAAATTTCTTATTTTTTGGAAATACATTTCATCTGCCTTTGCATGATGGCAGCCAAGAAAATTTTGTTCAGATTTTCCAAGGTGATTCACTTCCTGGCCTCTAACAAACCTGGTAAATGTCAGGTGCCAAAAATTTCTTCAACAAGATTTTTGAGCTAGAATGGAAGTTCCATTCCAAAAAGTAACTTTAATAATTGTTCATGCTACTGTTTTTCTATTTTTGGGCCTTCTTAAGAAGACCTCACAAGAAATAGATTATTTAGTTGATATCTTCAGTATATTTTTAGACTCCTGGGGGAAACATCAGAGGCAGTTTTAATTTTGAAGGTCATTTAGGGACATGAACCTCACAGTTGTTGAAGATGTCCTGTTTTTTCCTATTCATTCCTTCCAACAGTGCAGCACAGAGGCAACACTTGCAATGTTTTTAGTGTCTTTTTAACTCTTCTTAAGTGCCCTTTCTGAAAGCAGTTTCACCAAAGCCCTCATTTTTGGAGTGTGCTAGCTATCTTCCTCCTGAAACAGATTTGCAGATTGGAAGTCCAAACAGTGAGGTGCATGAACACATCTGATGTCTTTTGTTCTACTGATGGGTCTGGGAGGCAGAATCCTCTAAGTGTGGTAATAGAGCAGAGACAACCAAAGCAGGTGAATTGTGGTCTGCAGGTGAATGCAGGACACCACACCCTAGAGAAAGGAGCAGCTTTGCCATTTCACTTCCCAGTAAGAGCTGCAGAGCTCTGTGGGCTCTCTTTGCAGATTCCATTGCCATGTGCACTTGGCTTATTAATTAAAACATATTCTTTACTGTTTTCAATACATTAAATTGAATGTGTCTAATGAATATCCAGCTGCACTCTTCTTTCTTTATACATAACAATTTAGAATCATAAATTGCACTCATTTCAACCCAGGAACGTTTTTCCCATTATATGGCTGCTGGTGATAATGTATCAGACAGCAATAATGATGCTTGATTTTCATAAGCTGCACTAAATGGTGAGTGCTCAGAGCTACATGTTTTGATTAGCAGACTAAGCAAACCATGACATGAGAATCCTTATTTACACTGACTACTGAGGATTTTTTTCATGAGGTGATTTATTTAGGCAGAGGGACAGTTTAAGTGTACCTGACCTGCCTTAACTGAGTTCTAGATCATCTCAAGCTGGACATTTGTGACACGCAAAGCACTTGAGT
The DNA here is from genome assembly GCA_013396995.1 of Dicaeum eximium. Taxonomy (NCBI): domain Eukaryota; kingdom Metazoa; phylum Chordata; class Aves; order Passeriformes; family Dicaeidae; genus Dicaeum; species Dicaeum eximium. Next base: position 181,402 of record VWZP01004408.1, on the reverse strand, counting down.
GATTGTCTTATCTGAGTTAGATATGCAAAATCATATTCTAGAATTCATTCTGTGCAAGATTTACCAGGAAAAATAAAGTCTGTTTTGATGCTGTATGTGCAGAAGTTGAATCAGATGCAGAATATACTCTGGAGAGTCCTGTAGACAAGAGAAAAGGTATTTTGTCCCAGATGTAGCTTTCTATGCCCTCCACTCCTTTTCCATCTCTCCCCCATCATCCTCTGCAGCAGCCTTGTGTCCCTCATGCCCTCCCTCCACCGCACAGCTACACTTCTCTCATTTCACAAGTGCAATCCCTTCCTGGCACGCTAAAAAAAAGCAAACACACCCATGTTCGCCTTCTCTCCCGCTCTGCGTTGTTCCTTCAGCTCCATCTATCGACGTCCCGGATCGCGGGCGGCCGGGGCAGCAGGTCCCGCTCGGCTGAGCCCCCCGGCTCAGGACAGCTGCTCACACAACCTGGGCTCCACCACGTTTAGCTGGGTATTAATTCTTCGGGCTGTGACAGACAACTGTGCTTTAGTTAAGAAAAGCTGAACACAAGCCAGCCAAAAGGAAGAACCATCGTTCGCAGCATTACCAGGCTGCTCGGTTTGAAGGGTACCCCAAAGCCCACAGGAGGCAATCAGTGTAAATTAGGGAGAAGTGTAGAAATGAAAGAATGTGTAGCCACATGAAATCTGAGCTCTTAGTTGACTCAAACCTGTCTTTGACCTTGATTACAAAGTACTTTTTCATTTCAAGTATCTCTTAGCATCTTTCACAGCTTTTCTATGCTCATGTTTGAAGGAGTGTGTCAGATCATCCCCATCTTACCTGGAATGCCACACACCTAAATAATTGATGGCAAGTGAGGTGACAATGGAGAGAAGTTCCCCTTCCAGCAGAGTTACATTGTTCAAGTCCATGCTGGGGAAGTCACCTCTTGCTCCCTGCCTAGGCAGAGGTGGTGGTGGCAGAGGGTGACTTCAGGGGATTGCTCTGAAATACTGAAATGATTCAAACTTCTAAATAACTTCTTGATTCCTGGTTGGAAGCAAAATGTGAAATGTTAAATATCATTTTGAAGTGAGGACTGGGAAACTCTTCTCCAGCAATAGATTTGGTTTAAATCTGGTTTGGTAAGTAGCCCAAACTACTGGATGTGCCTCTAAAAGCATTACTGGAGATGACTCTGAGTGCTGATTGTATTCAGAAACACACTCACAGCTCTGCAGGTCTCCAAGCATTATCTCCCAGACTACAGACTGATGCTGGAAGTCACAGAGAAATGGGCATTTCCATCATCTCTGGTAGAAATACCTTGACAACAGACTCTCCATGTCCTGGCAATTGTGGTTCCAGAAACTCGAGATGGAAGTGGAAGGGGAGGGGGAGATTAGAGGGATTTTGTTTCCTCCATCATAATGAAAGATTTGGGCGGATACATCCAACACAGTCAGAGACTGAGCAACACATCCATCATGGGGTTCTGAAGGGCAGCATTATAGCTTTTATCTTCTCCCCTACATATCTGAAGTTTATAAAGTAGTTTGGCAAACCTTTCTGGAGATAACCTGTCACCTGGAAGGTTTACAGCCTTGCTTCTGCCCTGCACTACCTAAAGAGGAAAAGGAGGTGTACAAATCTGTCCCTGTGAATTCAGCTGGGCTGAGGAAAGGTAGCACAGGGAACAAACATGGATTGCAGCTTACTATATCTGATATGAGCTATAAGAACTGATAGGATGTGATCCAGCTCAAGGCTCTGCAACAGCAGAGGCAAAAATTGCATACAGGCATTTTGGGAATGAGAGACAAAGCTGAGAGAGAAAGTCTTGTGGTGGATACCCTGGAGAAATGGATTTGCAGCTCCTCCTGCTGCCACAAAAAATTGATAGTGTTCCTATGAGAGCCTGACACCTCCTGGGAGGAGTTATATAATCCCAGACACCCCAGTCTCTCCCCAGCAGCAGTGTCTCAGCAGCCAGTCTGGCCAAAACCAAACAGACAGGTACCAGTATCACAGAGCCATCTGACCACTTGTTACCATGCCCACAGAGTGTGCTGCTGCCAGCCCCCTATTTGCTTTATATCTGGTCCAGTGGTGCCTGCAGCTTGGAACTGTTGTATCCCTGCTCACCACTTCCCTGCTCTGAATTCCTCCTCGAGCATGCAGCTGTAGGAGCCACTTTGTGCCAAGACATTGCAGTCGATAGAGACATGTCCCCACCCGGGGCACCTGGACAGAGATTCTACTCACTCTTGCAGTAACTTTCTTTTTGCTTTTTTAGATCAAGCAGAAAAGCAGTTCCAACAAAAAGGCTGGTGTGAGTAGGAAAAGAGGCAGGATATGCTCATTCTGCTGGAGGAAGCATAGGCTGAGGACATGCAGTGTCTTCTGTCTAGGAGAGATGTCCCAGGAGAGAGCAGCACTCCTGTGCCCTGCCCCCAGGCCATAAGAATCATAGAATCATCACAGGATGGTTTGGGTTGGAGGGCATCTTAAAGCTGATCCAGTTCCACCCCCTTTGCCATGGGCAGAGACACGTTCCACTGTCCCAGGTTGCTTCAAGCCCTTTCCAACCTGGCCTTGAACACTTCCAGGGATGGAGCAGCCACAGCTTCTCTGAGCAACCTGTGCCAGGACCTCACCATCTCCACAGTCAAGAAGTCCTTCCCAATATCCCATCTAACCCAGCCTTTTTTCAGTGTGAAGCCAGTCCCCTTTGCCCAGGCCCTTGTCCAAAGTCCATTTCCAGCACTCCTGTGGTTCCTTTAGGTGCTTAAATGCTGCAGCAAGGTCACCCTGGAGCCTTCTCTTCTCCAGGTTGAACAATAAGATATGGCTGTGGCCACATGAACAGCCTGACTCAGGTACCTGAAGTCAGAAACACCAGATAAGGTTTGTACCATTTTAAATAGGTACAGGGTCCTGGGGCACTGTTCAAGGCAAAAACCACACAGCCCATGTGTTTGGTTGAGGTCCAAACCAAACTGCCTGTTTATACCAGTCATGGGGCTGTGGACTTGTTCTGCAGCCCCACACTACTTCTGCATTTTTTTCACACACATTCAAGCAACCAGTGCCTAATCCCCACAACTGCACATTTCCACTGTAAATTTACTGTCTGGTTCACTACCCCCTCCTTACACACACACACACACACACACACACACGTACATATAATCATGCTCAGTCTATGCCCAGGCTGCAAAACTAATTCATAAACCACCTAAAATTAACACAGAAAATTTTATCCTTGACCATCAAGTTTCTGCAGAGTGATAGACTTGGTACAGGTACAACACAGGGGCAGAAATAGTTTAGATTTTCATGTAGTGATGAGCCTATGGGGGCTTGGAGTTTGCTTTGGTAGTGGGGAGCACAGCAAATATTCCAGGAAGCTTCTATCAGAAAGTTATGCAAAACAACAACAATCATCTCACCAGCTTCCAAACCTTATCCTTTCCCTTCCCCCATCATCTCCAAGTTATTATCTGTTAACCACATTTTTAAACTGTAACAAAGAAAACAGAATAAAATCAATAGCTCTCTTTGCAGCTAGGAGGACAGAAATATTCAGCTTCCCAGTGGGAAAACTGGTTCTTTCTTTCTTCCTTTCCTTCTAATTTTAAACTTCAGTTAAGGTTCAGTGATTGAACAAAAGCAGACAAAAAATATTGCAGTTATCTGACGTACAGAAGTGTAACATGAAGTCTGCTCATTATGGATAATATTTATGGCAGATCATAACGTTAAATTACAACTCAGCCGCCTCAGCCAGAAATTTGTAACACCACACATGTGCTTCTAATTAAGGGCTTTTGAAGTTGCCCTGGATATTTATTTTCAAGGGATTTAGTGCACAGAACGATTAAAGTTTGCTCTTGTTAGGAGTTCTGCAATCAAAAAAAAATTAAGAGAGATTGCAAATGGACCTCAAACTAATATATACATTCATTTTTGCATGAGTGTATACATGTACATCTGTTTATCTATTGCCATAAAAAAATAAAAATGTGTGTGTTAACATAGATAAAAAAATATATTAAAAGAGGGAGACAAAGAGCCCTTTGTTTCAAATGTGGTCCGAGTCCAAAATTTGTGACCGTAATTTTGTTTATAGGAAATCCTTTATAATGCTAGTTTAGTGTTTCCATATGGAATTCTCACAGGACTCTTTTCTCCCTCCCCCTCAACCCCCCCATGTCCCTCTTTTATTTGGATAAGGCAAGAGAAAAGTGAATGTACATTCCAAAGATGCATAGTCATTCCGGATCAAATTCAATGGATTCTGGCAAGAGTTGAAAAACACAGATGCAGTGTTTTAGGTCTCCTGCTGTGCAGCCTCCAGCCATGAGTGTCTGGTTGAAGCACTTTGTAAAATCATGAAAACCCTATTAAATTCATGAAATATGATATACTGAATTTTCAAGCTAACTTTCCATTGAACTGTCCATGAAGACAGAATTTGGCTGGCTTGCTTATGGTGTTCACAGACACACTTAGACACACACTCACACACACACACACACACACACACGTACACACTCAGGCATCCCTGTGTGCACACCAAGATACAGCCAGGAGCTGCTACAGCTCTTTATCCTCTGCTTCTTCAACTGAATCTTCCTCTCCAAACCAGCAGAGCCTGGATCAAAGCTGAGGAGTTCCCACCAAGCCTGCTCTGTCTTTGCACCACACAACTCACACAATGACCCCCCCAACAATTAAAGAGGTCCTGATGTTTAGGCAGAGGGAAGCCAGCCTCCACACACAGCTGCCCCTCTCTTAACTTAAAACAAAATCCCTTGCTAGGAAACTGAAAGCAGCCTGATATTCTGACTTCATTTCCTATTGGGTTTCACATAATAAAATCATCATATGTTTAGGATTGGGTTTCCTTTCTCCTCTTCTAAATGAAAAAGTGAGAGCAGTCCCCTGAGGAGAAAGGTCTTGCTGTTAAAATTGTCCTCGAGACACAGGCAGTTGCGGCCCCTTGCATGACTGTCAGAGTGAGAAAAATATGTATTTTAGTAAAGCTGGCCTGCCCTTACTTATTTATGTCTCGGCACCCACGTGGCTGAAAGTTGTAATAAGTTTAATGAAATGTGGCTGCACCTGAGCTCACCACTCAGCCACGTGAGGTTTTCCTTGCCTCTCCGTGAGGCAGACGGCAAGGAATATCCCATAAAATATGTTGTATTTCCAACTGCGTCTTTTATTCCAGGATCTGTAGGTACTTTAGAAACACTGAGATTCATAAATGCTCAGACAGGACATTTGAGCATTCAGCCCATGTAATACTGACTGTAAACTTCATCCTGTAGCTGCTGCACTGAGCGCAGCAAAGTTGACTTGCAGTTTTGAGATGAAGACTTCAAGAGAAGAGGGATCCTTTGCCTTCCCTGGTAGTTTGCTCCAACAGCTAATCAGGCCTTCTGTTAAAAACATTGCCATGCAATAAATAAGCCGTGAGGTTTAGGAGGATTTAAGTTGTATTTCTGTGGTTAAGATTGTCTACTAGAGTTTTGACTCCGAAGTTTTTAAACCAAAATAGTGATAAGGTGCATCCTTTTCTGTCCATGGTCTTTACCAAGTCCTGCTCCACCAAACCCACAGATGATTTTTAAGATTTTGTGTTGGAATGGTGATTATATTTTAATATCTCTTCATCATTTTGGTACAAAGTTTCCCATTTTTGTTGTGTACATTTGCTGTCAGTAGATGATAGAAAGATGTAGGTTGGATACTTGTTAATTAGGTTCACATATTCTGGAGAACAATGTTATTGCAAGCAGTCAATCAATTCAAGACTAAAAACTTCTTTGCAAGTCAAATATCCAGAAATTCGTCCACGTAACTTTAAAATTCCAGATCCCTTTGGAATGGAAATAAAGGCTTAAATTTCGGGACCACAGTGCAAGTTTGACACATTTGCTGGCCTCAGATATGCCAAAACAGAAACAACAGGATGTCTGCTATTTCCCATTCCAAATAAGAAGGGAAAAGGAATGCCTAAAGTCCCTTAAGTACTCACTTTTTTGGTATAAATAGTTTTGAACTTGAGCTTGTTTCAACATTGTTCTTTGCGTAAGGGTTAAATGTGAATTCTCTTAGGTTTTGATTAGATGATTTACCTTCTGTAGGTGCCTGTATATCTCTATTTACTAAAAAGGGAAGTGTAGAGTAACTTATTTAGACCTCCATGTCTTTTTAGACATTTGTTTTCATGAGAATCCCTTATTTTTTCCTTACAAAAACACAGTGAAATAAAAACATTTGCCCAAGTGTTGCTACTACAGCAGCAATTTTCTAAGAACAGAAACAAAAATTGGTGTATCAGAGATATGACTTTTTGTTGATGAGGTTAGATTGTGGTATAATTCTATATCACTTACCAGCTAAGTTATTTTACACGTCTTTAAATGTCATTGATATTATGATTCATAATACAATGCTCTGTGGTCTTCCAATTTCCTTTAAAAAACTGAATCATACATTTGCAGACACTAAAGCAACATTAATTAGCAAGGTTTGTGTTAACAGACATCTTGAGAGGATTAATGTGCAAAAATTAGATAACAAAGTGCATGCCATTAAGGCTTAAAGTGCTACTCCTGCTGTGTCATGTGAACATTTTATGTGGAAAAACACCTGTATTCTCCATCATGTGACAAAATAATGGGGGACTTAATAAGCTTTACTAATTCAATATATAAAGTGGCAGCTACAGGAAGCATGTATTTACTGGCAAGGAAAATTGTTTAAAAGAAACAGACAGAAATGGCCTGGGAATATTTTACTGGGTATCCAGTGAGCAAACTGAGTGAAAATAAAATCTGTAGTGCTCTTGTCCTTGTCCTAGTCTCCACACTCCAGACCCAGCCCTTGCTGGTTACAGGCACCACCACAGAATGCACAACCCTTTTGTCAGGGACACAAAATTTTTCTGCATTTTTTGTCCCTTTTGGCAGGGACACATCTCTTGCAGGGCTGCCTTTGGTGGCAGTGACCAGTGTCCACACCTTGGTGTCCCTGTTATCCCAAAGCCCCCTGACACAGCAGGGAACACGAACTAGAGGTGACAACAGGATGCCTGGTGCCCTCATCACCATCTCTGACCAAGATGTCACATCCTGCCTTGGGGTGCCAGAGCTCCCAAATTCCCCAGCCACATGAACCAGCTCAGACCAGAGCCTCATGAACATGGATTTACAGGCTGTTTCCAGAGATACCACGGAGGTGAGGAACACAATCCACAGAACTCGCAAAGGTCTTTAACCCTATTACTCTTTGCTTACACAACAAAGCATACAAAAGGTCATGGGCCTGTTCCAAGGTCTCCAAGGGCTGGAGCGTTTCTGCTCTGGAGCCAGCCTGGGAAAGCTGGGGTGTTCATGAGAGAAGGCTCCAGAGGGACCTCAGAGCCCCTTCCAGTGCCTAAAGGGGCTCCAGGAGAGCTGGAGAGGGGCTTGGACAAGGGCCTGGAGTGACAGGAAAGTAAGGCAGTAGACTCCCCATTCCTGGAGGTGTTCAAGGTCGGGTTGGATGGGGTTCTGAGTAACCTGGTCTAGTGGAAGGTGTCCCTGCCCAAGGTAGGGCTGGAGCTGTCTCTAAGGTCCCTCCCGACCCAAATCATTTTGTAACTCCATGATTCTAAAATAAACAGAAAGCCCCTCAAAAAAGAACAAATTACACACACTTCTGTAACTGAGCTCTCTCCTTGTTCCTGCATGGTTTGAATTCGGATCAAAGTCTATTTGTGGAACCAGGATGCTACTTACCTCTGAAAAGGTTATATCTTGGTTCTGCTTTCATGCAGGGTACTACAGTCCACCCAGCTCCATGACCAACACAGAAAATTTTACCACCATGCAAATAACAGTACCTGGTAGAACATTATGATTAAGATCAGCAGTAATACCCAATGTCCCCATAAATTCTCATTTCTATACCCACAGCTATTCATCACTTCAAATCCCATTTAAGGGGTTTTTGGATCACAATCCCTCTTCCCCCTCTCTGATAGCAATAAGACTGTGGAAAGAGAAACATTTTGCTTATTGCTTAAATGCAATTTAATGCCTTGTCCACCATAGAAGGCACCAGATCCCAAATCCCTCCCTGCTGCCCAAGGCAAAACTCCGATGGGAGAGTTCCAAACAACCATATCATTACTGGCATCCTGCTTACAATGCTTTGGAGGGGTGTTTGCCATGGAGTAACAGGGATGGCACAGTTCAACAGTTATTTCCTAAAATTCCCTTTTAGAAAATTTATAAGGTAAAATGCTAGTTTTTCAAAGTACTATACCCCATCCCCTTGCAAATCCCAATAAACCAAAAAGAAAACCAAAAAAACAAAACATTCTACTTTAAATTAATGTGAACTCTCTTGCTGATGTTCTATTTTTAGATGTAGGACTTACGTTAGCTGTTCTAACAAGCTTATATTCTTCAGTATTATTCACATTATTCTTACTATTCATATTGGGTTCCTTTTGGAAGCCTTAATAATATATCCCACTAGGACACACGTTCTGCATACTCAATCCAAAAAGATGGCTCTTCTCCAAGACAGTTTGAGAGACAAACATGGAACAAAGGAAAAGTTTCATACAGAAAAATATGTAAAAACACGAGCACAGTACAAGGCAAACCTGGTCAGCTGAGCAGGCAGGAGCTCAGCACACCAGAGCCTGACTGCTACCAAATGTTATTGCCCACACCACTAGGCTGATTTCATTCTGTTCACTTATTCCTAACAATGCAATTAGTCTCACCACCATGGCTCCAACTTCCCAGTGAGCCTGGACAAAGACTAGGAAGAAGAGAAAATAGGAAGGAACTGATTAACATCAAATTCTACAAAGCTCTAGAACAGCCTTTACATGGGAATTCCCAGGGACAAACCCAGCTGGTTTGTCTGTGGGTTTATAAATTGGATTTATGGGTGGCAACCAGGAGGAGGACTTGGTGGCCCAGGACTTGTGTATATATAGATAGATTGTAGCTTTAGATCCAAAAGAAAAAAAATGCATGGACATATGTTTCAGAACAGCAAAGTTATATGAGGAAAATAAAGGCTATTTAAAACAAAATCTATACACACACTAAATTTTTTTTACCGAGAACAAAGACCACATATTACTAAAAAGTACCAGTATATTTTATCACAGAATCATCACAGAGGTTGGAAGAGACATCTTCAGTCTCAAGACCAGAAAGTCCCACCATCAACCACCACCACCACACTCACCCCTAAAATCCAGATGCCCCTTGAAGAGTTCCAGACATAGTGACTCCACCACGTCCTTGGGTAAATTATTTCAGTGCCCGACCACTCTTGCAGTGAATTTTTTATTTTTTCTGATATGGATCTGAACTTCCTCTGGCAGGACTTAAAGCCATTTCCTCTCATCCTTTCACTTCAGAGATGGCAGCCAAGGCTGACCCTTACCTCACTCCACCCTCCTGTCAGGGAGCTGTAGAGAGTGAGAAGGTGCCCCCTGAGCCTCCTTTTCTCCAGACTGAACACCCCCAGCTCCCTCAGCTGCTCCTGGGACATGCTTTCTAGACACCTCACCCACAAGATTATGAAGAGCAATTGCACTTGTACTGCAGATATACAAATTAAATTCCTATTTTCTGTCTCCAGCTCCTGGATGTGTTCAGGGACAGGTTGGACAGGGCTTGGAGCACCCTGGGGTAGTGGAAGGTGTCCCTGCCCATGGCAAGGGGTGGAACGAGCTGATCTTTAAGGTCCCTTCCAACCCAAACCAACCTGTGATTCTGAAATAGACACACTTCTGTTTGGTGCTTTGAAAGATTCCCAATAAGCACAATCTACACCTACAGGTCTCACAATGTGTTTGGGAATATGTACCTGTTGAGATCCACAGTGATAATCAGTGGCCAAAATTTGCTTAGCCCCTGAAAATGCTGTGAGGCAAACACCCTCAGCCAGAATCCCCTAAAGTGAAGAGAAAGTGTTCAAAATTACTTCAGTAGGGTTTGCACATAGCTGACGAGAATTTGATTTCTAGGGCTGTTGATCAGCTGCCTTCCATGAGCACTAATTTTACTGACATATCTTTCAATGTAGTTCAGCTATCTCTTGGATAATTTCAAATCTGCCAAGTCAGATGGATGTGCTGCATCCCCTGGTCCATAAAAATGAAAGGCCAGCTATTAATTGGCTTTGCCTTCAGCTTAGTGACTTTGGAAAAGTCCCTTTTGCAGCCACAACATTTAATTTATCGAGAGATATATTTGGATCTATTTATTCCAAGAACGAAATTGTCTGGTTTGCTGCCATTTATTTTATAAAAGAGATAATAAAAATGTAATGAGTATGGAGATTCAAAAGTGGAAATGACACAAAGAAAGCAATAATCATTAAAATAAAAATATAAACAAGTCTATAAACCAAACCCTCAAGACATTTGCCATGTATAATGTAACTTTTATACCTCTTACTTCATAATGCATAACTTTACAAGAAAATTAATTTAATGCTTTTGCTAACCTTACTCAACCCCAATCAAGTAATAGGTAGCAAGAAAAACAATTATATGCACAGACAGTAAGCTTTCATTTAGTTCAAGTGGTGATTCAAGTATTTCAATAGCATAATAAAGACCTGAAATCTATTTAACCAATGGCAATACCCTGAAAATCAGTTTTTCACGTGAGACTGCTTGGATATTTAAACTCACATAAACTTGTATGGTAGGGCTGTTGTGGGATACTTATCTGTGCCGACCTCTATAAATTTCATCAGGTCCTTCAGCCATGATACAAAAATAAACTCTACACACAGCAGAAGCCTTGCAGGAGGGACAGGGCTTATGGCCAAAACATGCTGTCAGTGACAGTGGAGAGGATCTTGGGTCTGAGAGGGCAGCAAGAAAGGCCCATCCCTGGCAGGAACACCCACAGCAGAGGGTTTAGCCATGGCAGCTCACACCACAAGCCCAACCCATCCCTGGAAGTGTTCAAGGCCAGGTTGGACAGGGTTTGGAGCAACTGGGACTAGTAGAAGGTGTCCCTGTCCCTGGCAGGAGGTGGAATGAGATGGTCTTCGATGTCCCTTTCAGCCCAAACCATTCTGTGATGCTGTGATCAGAGCTAAGGCCCGCTTGGGGTGGCAAATCGCCACCACACCATCCATGTGACATCATGACACCTCCCGTGGTGCTGTAAGGGGTTGTCAGAACAGAGGCAAAGGGCTGAAAAGCTCTTTAAACCCTCACATCCCCCCCTGAGGCCCTGCCCCAAGCTCCCAGCAGCGTGATTCCCATTTCACTGCAGAGGGAAAGGCTGAATCATAGAGGTATTGAAGTGGTAGGTTAAAATTGGGGCATTTAGTCCTTACATCTACTCAGAGATAATTGGCTTAATTTTCCCTGTTGTGAGGCCTTCCTGCCTCCTGCTGCCTTCAAAAGACATCAGACTGCACACACACAGATTAGAAAATAGCACTGACTGTTAAAATGTTTGATTACAGATATTTCCATAATCACAAGCAAACATGTCAGACTTAAATGATCCTGCTCTTAGGCTCCCCACCTGTAAAACATGAAACAAGGCACTTCATGCACATTTCCAAAGCAAGGGCAGGGTTATTTCTAGAGCTGACTGAGGCCTTAGGCAATGGAAGAACCATGCTCAGAAAGTCCAGGGATAAGTATATGCTGCATAAAAGGTTTTAAGAGGCTTTCAGAAGCAGGAAGAGTTTCTTTGTACTAATAAACCCCCGAAGGTTTTGCTCCCCTTGAGGTCAGTGACATGGCTGAGATATCCATGGTCATATAAAGATTGCAATTCTCTAAGCAGCTTTGTGGATAGCCAAAGGCAAGATCTACAAACCAGTCATTATCACAATTCATACCAATTACTTTTAAAACTGATGAAAAGCCAAAAGCTTCAGCTCAGTTGGTGGCCTGTTCCAGAGCCTGATCCAGAGAGGACAGCAGAGCAATCCACGTGTCCCTTGACTTTAGCAGGACTTCAACAGGGACTTCATGTCTTTGAGTCACAAAGATGTTGGAGCTTTGGACAGATCCTGATGGGCAACCAACCCCACTGGGGACAGAAAATTCAGGCACTCATATTACTGCAGAAAAGTATGAACTTACTGCAGCTTTGACAAAATAATGATGTTTCCTTCAGCCACCCTCATTTTCAGCTCAGTCAAAAAGCACAACATTCTTCCATGTTTGGCTGGAAGACTAAGAGAAGTATTTTCCGACCAAGTCGCATCCCAGGACAGGAGCAGCCAGGAGCCAGCTGCCAGCAGAGGTGGAGCAGCTCACTGTGCCTGGGAAGGAGTCAGGGAGAGGCAGCTGCCAGGCTGGATGATATTTTGGCAGGCTGAATGCAGCCCACAGGTCGCTTGTCCTCTGCCTCATGCATGTCCATTCTCCAGTGAGTCAAAAGTTCCTTGCACCAAGTCAAGGACGGAGGCAGGAGCAGCAGTGCCCCAGGTCCCCTCACACCATCCCATGTATTTGGCTGTGAATGACTCCCAAACTTCAAAATTAATTCCCTTTTCCAGATTCTCAGCTTCTTAAACTTTTACAGCTTAAAATACTTATCTGTCCCATTACCTCAGCCAGCTTGTTGATATGTCAGTTGAGGAGCATGCTGGCAAATTGGATGCAAATGTTTCTTGTCCTTTCCCTACCATGTCCAAACCATACAGTTACACCATCCTGAACTCACATAAACTCCCAACTGTGTTTATTTCAGAGCTGTAAAGCTGATTTGACTGTTTAAATTGATACAAGGAAATAGAAACAAATCGCTTTACAGCCTCCAAGTTGGCTTCTGCTGCCCAAACATGCTTTTTTCTGCCTCAGGCTTCAACAATTCTCCACCAAATGGGCCTGAGCACAAGTCATGTAGATGAGTTATTCCTATCACATGTATTTTAGGGCTTTTTGTACTCAGATTTTTTTTCTTCATTTCAATTCCAAATATCTGGTTTTCCTTAATCATTCATATCCTTATTAAGGACCTTGCCAATGTTCATTTAAAGCAAATGATGACTTCTTGAATGGGTCAGACCATCCAGAAAGCTACAAGTTTTTCCTCTAGTAAAATCTATAATGAGAACTGTGTGAATAACTCTTTTTTTTTTTTTTTTGTTTAATGCTTGAGCTGAAAAAGTAAGAAAAAAAATTAGTGTAGAATGAGTCTTAAAACGGTTTCATTTTTCTCAAAGGAATGAACACAAGCACAAAAACACAATAAATGTTTTATTGCAGTACTTTTCTCCTTTGAAAAATTATCACTGAATTTAGCCAAACTAGGCTTTAATACATGCAGACTGTAACTCTTTTATTTTCCTTTTCTGCATTTGATCTTTTTTTATTTTCTTTTGACAAAGTACTCTGCTAAACACAGCTGTTACTTCTGGATGTGGAGTGACCTGAAACTGCTTTTTTAGCAATAAAAGGCATCTTTCTCCCTAAAATTATTCTTTTATATCCAAAGAGGGAAAGATATCTAACCTTTTATTCTCTTATAGAGCAAAACTAAGTATTTACTCCTGGTGGGGCATGGGAATTAGCCATGGGATTTGACTTGTGCTGTAGCCATGGAAAACATAACCATGGCACAGAGGTGACATACCTAATGTTAAGGGCAAAATTATTTAAAGTGTGTTTCTTCAGTGACTATGTCACCACAGCATTTCAGCTCTTCCTGGGAGCACAGGAAATCCCAGAGCAGCCTTGTGGAGAGGTATTTAGGTCCACTGCAAGGAGCCTGGGGTGCACCCCAAGTCAAAGTCCACCTCAGATCAGGTTCAGACTAAGGGATTCAAAGCAAGTGGAAGCAGCCCTTGGCTCTTCCCTTCACATCAGGAACGCTTCAGCCAAACCCCTGGCTTTCCAAATCAACTTTTCATGACCTCCAAACTAATCCCAACCTTTGCACTGGACTCAGTACAACTGGCAAATTTATATTGTAAGCCTCATTAAGCCTCCTTCTGTCTCATAAATCCTATATTACCCAAGAACTGGCTATGCAGAAAGCACTCGGGGTCACACAAGACTAAGAGTGTGGCATTTAAATAACTCACACTAGTTAGATGTTTCCTCCACATAACTGGAAGCCTTCATTGAAACAAAATGTTGCATTTTGAGCATTACAATAGAACCCAGAGCTAAACCTAACCTTGGCTGCAGATAAGGCATATCCCTCAGGGTGAAAATTTACTGTGAGTAAAACAAGCTGATGCAAACTCTGTATTCTCCTTCACCGCTGTGCCAAAGTTCAGCAGCAAGGTTCTGCAATGCATCTTTCAAATCCTGTAAAAATAACTTGTACTAATAATACAGAGAGTGAAAAAGGCATAAAGCACATCAAGAGGCTAGAGCCTAAAATATTCAGAGTGATATCAATATTCTCCATCACAGGACTTGCAAATTTGAAAATAACTGTAGCTCTGTAGTCACCAGTTTCACAGAGGTTATCCCTGATCTAAGGGCAGGAATACATACCAAGAAAAATTTCAAAATAAGGCAGGCAAATCTACTGAGAGCAGCATACAGCCTTTCTCTATGGAGTGAAAAAATTTCAACCCTAACCATCATTCTGCAGTAAATCATTTCATATTCATAATCCCACCTGAACACTATCTTCTTACATGCTCCTACTGCTAAACAAAAAGTAGCAATACTTTTTTTTTAAAGCCCAAACTATAAATCATGAACATACTTGGCCTGAACCAATTCTACAGCTCTGATACCTTTTTTAATTTTAAAAAATCTTCAATGAATAAATTTAAATTTTAAATTCCTAATACCTGCCTCCATGTTTTTCCAAATCACTTCTGCAACTGACTCCCAGCCTCAGGCACTGCACTCTGCTCAACCTAAAGATGATCCCCAAATTCATTCACCTACCCAGCTGTGAGAGTGAACCCAGTGTTACTCTCACACACAGGGTGAAATTGGGAGTACCTTACTCAGAGACACCAATACCACATTTCCACCTCTTTTCTGCTTGAAGAACTAGGTGTTAATCACAGAAATTGGCTATGACTTTGTCTCCACTTCCCCATTTCACAGACTCCAGTCTGTCCCTATATCCCACTCCCTCCTTTCCTCTCCTCTGGAAGAGCCAAACCTTGACCTCCCCCCAGATCTCCAAGTTCAGTTTGAACACATCTCCAAGCCCTGTCTGGGGAATTCACAGCACTCACACATGCAAATGATACACAGAAGGAGGTCTGGCAAAATGCTCTTTCTTATTTGTCTGCCTTCCCCTTCCTCACAAACATGGACATTTCACCTAAAATATATGATTACACAGATTTTAGTCTCATTTATCCCCTGTACAATGGGCACTAACCCCATTCCCAATGCTAGATGTGGACTGGGCATCCACTGACCCCAGCTGCCACCACAGCCAAAACAAACTGGTAAAAAATGCACTCTGTACAAAAGAAAATAAATCAATACACTGGGATGTGTATGATACACTCAGCTATGCTGAGGTTCACAAATCTTAACCCTAAGGACTGTTTCTAAGTCCATAACTCAGTTAGTCTCCAGAAGACAGAAGGCAGATCTGGGTCTCAGTTGAAGTTCTTTACCAGAAACATGTTTGGAAAGAGGAGACAGCACCACCTGCATCAGTGGGTAAGGCTGAACCTTAGACAGAACTTGACTCTAGGCAGCCTCAGAATGAGCCAGTAATGTCACCACTCACCTTGCAGCCACAGGGCACATTTACATGTGATATTGTAGATAAAAAATATTAGCTTCTAAAAAAAAGCAAAATTAAACATTTTGAAGTATGTAAATTAAATATATATATTATAGCCATTTTTTTTCTCTTGTTAGAAACTTCTGTAAAGATACAGGGTTACTCTGCACACCCCTTCAAAATCCTCCACAGAAGGAAGAGCAAGAGAAACCTTGCTCCATCCTGCAGGAAACAAGTCCCCACTTGCAAACAGCACTAGAAACATTTTTTATGTACAGCAACAAGAATCCAGAGCAGGTCCACTGAGACTGATGGATATGACCCTTCTCTCACTTATATAAGTGACATTTTATTAACTACAGAGGAATAAAACCTGAGATGACAGCAAGAGTCCATCACATAAGTTTTTATCTGCAGCCCTCACTCCTCTCTGTCTCTCCCATCTCAGGTCTGATGAGAAGACCATTAACATTAGGGGAACCCCTTGCACTGCATTTCCAAAAGACATAAGGCCATTTCTCCAGTGCACTAATGCCAATCCCATGGCATCCCATGGAGCAGATAAGCTGCAAAGGGGTGTGGAGACAACACCCCAAATTAAAGAATCCTTGAAAAGTTTGATTTAGAAGAGATCTTAAAGGTCTTTTAGTTCCAATCCCCCTGCCATGGACAGGGGCACTTTCCAGTAGACCAGGTTGCTCCAAGCCTCATCCAGCCACCTCCCCAGTATCCTGCCACATGCCACACTTTCCCATTTTATTCCAATAAGTCTGGAGTCGGCAGCTTGGGAAATTTGTCCTGTCGTTTACAATCTTTGAAGTGCAAACTTCAGACTCACGCAGAACAGAGAGCAGAAGTGATGTCTGTGTTTTCAGGTGAGCAAAGCTGCAGACTTCAAAGGTTCCGCACCAGTCTGTGAAGCCTCTTAAAGATTGTCACCTGAGTTTATCAAAAGCTGGCAGAAAATGCATCCATACATCCAGATAAATTCATTCTTTGATCTGAGTGATAAAAACAACTGTTTTTCTTCATGTAAACTCCTTTTTTGTAAATGTTTATGAACAGTGGGAAATTATGTCTCTGCCAGAATTTAAAATAAAGTGATTCAATGGGTTTGCCTTACACTTACCATTCATTATGCTCACAAACATTGCAGGAATCCCAATGGAGTTTTCAGGGAAGGTTCATGATGTTGTAGTTACCAGGGAAACACATGATAAATAGTTGTTATCTAAAAAAGAAAATCCCCATTAACTTTCTATTAAAGAGCAGGTGATTGAACTATATGGAGAAATGCCTTTACAGTTTCCATATTAAAATGCTGAGTGCTTTGTCCCAAGATTAACCAAATAATGGCCATGCTTTGACATTTTAATCCACTGTGAACAGCACATAGCACTTTACAATCTGTGGTTTACCATGCATTGCTAAAGACAGCCCAGTATTCACTGGATCAGCCCAGGAACAGCAGACACCATGTGATTGTGCTTGCAGTTAAAATATTTACAAGCAAAGCTGTGCTAAGCTAGGCTAGAAAAAAACAGCAATGTATTTCACATCAAAATGAAGGGATTTTGCCAGCCCCCCCAAGGCTCGTACAGGATATCCAACCCCAGATGAAGAGCTTAAAGGTTTAACAACAAGATAATTTTGTATAGAATAAACAAGGTTTCTTAGTGAATGTTAACATCAGTCATTTGGTCTTGGAGCACAGGTGTTGCAGAACACCAATCACCTGTCTCTGCAGAGCACTGATGGAGTCGTGGATGCTCCAACCCTGCTTTGCCCTTTGTGTTTCCTGGCATGAGAAAACCACCTAAGCAGCCACACAGAAAACCAGAAAAACTTCCTTGCTCAGAGCCCTTTTTCAGCTCTTGCAGACTGGGTGGGGAGCTGAATCAGGAATCACCCTTAACCCCTGCCCCTCTGAAGGAGCTAATGTCCCTGCCATCTTTTGGTCACTCCCCAGCCTTTGAGACTGACCACAAGACTGCCTCCAACCTTACTGCAGCATGAACAGACTGCCTAAAATCACCTTCAGCAGAAGCTAAATTAAATCTGCCCCTTCTTCCACACTAAAATGTCCTAAGGCACATTTCCTTCCCTGTCCTCTCTTTCACACCCATCAGTTATAGTATCTCAGCCTGGCAGAAGGTAGCCCTCAACAAAGAGCAGTAATTTCTCTGGCAGCTCCAAACTGATTCACATTTGGCTGCCCATGTCTGTCACACTCAAGCCTCACAGAGTAAGACCCTGAATCACTATAGTGAGTTAAAAGGATTTATTCTCCTGTAAGAGGTCACCTCTGAATTGATGAGAGACATTCAGTAGCTGACCTGCCCAAGTTGTCACTGTGAATTAAGAAGAAAGCAGAGATATTGTCCAGTTTCTTGCTGAATTATTCCCACCTTACTACCCCCTGGATTAAAGAAGGCATTCATTGGAGCTCATGTTAGGATGCCTAAGCTTTGCACCACAGCAGAGGATCTTTAGAAATACTTCTGACAAGTAGAGGCAGTGTTCTGGGATGCAGGATTTAATTTTTGCCTCTTGATGAGACAGAGCAGTGACTGGTTCTGAAAATGAAGACAGGCAGCTCGTGGTCAGTGTGGAGGAAAAAGGGAAACATCAAAGTGAAAATCAGGAAGATGCTGACACAATAAGGTAGGTGTGACCATCAGGGCAGAGCTTGTGCTACAGGAGAAGAGATATGACAGGACAAGAGGACACAGCAATTCTTCACGGAAAGGGTTGCTAAACACTGGAGTCCCCACCCCTGGAGGTGCCCAAGGAAAAACTGGATGTGGTACTCAGTGTTCTGGTCTGGGGGACAAGGTAGGGATTGGTCAAAGTTTGAACTTGATGATCTTGGAGGTTCTTCCCAACCTTTATCATTCTATGAAAGAATCTGCAAGGTTTAGACACAGCCTGAAAATGAGGCTCTAGACCAAACTGAAAGAGCAGCATGAGCTGAACTGGATGACAGCAGAGAGAAAGAGGAAAAAAGGTGGGAAAGGGTAGGCATAGTGAGCCCAGGAGCACTACTGACAGGGTTTTTCCTTGATATATCTGTGGGTTCATTTCTGCTCCAGATCAGACAGGATATCTCACACTTCCCTGTCCCCTCCCTTGTAAGAAAAGTCTGGTCCTGGTGTCTAAGGCCATAACACTCCAAGGAAGGGAGAGATATTGGGCTCTGTCCGAAGGCAGAACACACATCCAACCTCCCTTCCTAGCTGTCAGGTCACCTAGCTGGTTTCTCATAATATCCAGAGGCACAACTTTAGTTGGATGTTTGACACCACAGATTTAGCCCTTGCTGTAAATCAGTGTCAGCAGGATGCAAAATAATGGAACAAAAGTCTCATTTTTAGTCTGTTGACCTGTTTTCTTTTTCCTTGCCTTATTTTTACTTTTACTGCTCTGCTTCTTAAATCCATTCCTAAAACAAGCAAACCCTTTTTGTTTCCATTAAAAAAAAAAAAAAGTGAGAGAGACGCGCGAACACAACAAGGCAAAAAGAAACAGTGGAGAGGTATGTGTTATTGGACAAGTGTTTAATTTATGGAACTTGGCCGGCAGAACAAGAGTTTGAATTGTACTTCAATAAGTGGAGCTCTTAGAATAAATGTGGCTTGTAAAATTGTTTTACAGTCTGCTTTGCTGAACAGCCAACACCTCATGGAAACCTTTGAAAAACATTCTGTTTAGAAGCTATGGTTTTTATATTTCATATTTTCTCTATTTGTTTTCCCCTCTGGTTTTATAACTGGAACCATATGCAGGAAAACAGGATTTTTGTGTCTTAAAATATCTACCTGACCTGACTACTTTTTATTATTAAGAAACAGATAGCATTTTGAAAATTCTTCACGTATGAGGCAGTTGGTTCAAACATGAAGATGTACTTGTTTGATATCCCAGTGAGCTACAGATTTCCTGAATAACCTTAGGACAGTCTTTTAGCTGAGACTCATCACGCCTCTCCCTGCATACACGTGGTGCAGCTGTGTGCATCTGAGCTGTCTGTCTTTCCCATTATAGACAGAAAATGTGACAGCATTTGGGACATGATTCATCTGTGTAGGATGGGAGAGGATGAATCATGCTTGGATGCAAACATTGACCAGCCCTTCACTGGGAGTCAAGGCAAGATGCTCAGGTACAGGCATTCACACTGCACACACCAACCCTCGTAGGTCCCATTCCAGTCTCTCTGTGACACTACAAGGATGAGGTAGACATTTCTGGAAGTAAATCCATCCCATCCCAATGATGATGTCCCACAAACCTGGGTGATCTCCCTGAGATGATACTGATCATTCCATGTCATTCATGGAGAGACAACATAACAATAAGCCAATGGTTACAACTAGTCAAGAGGAATAGAACTAGAGTTAGATAATATATGAAAAAAGAAGTTGTTCCCTGTGAGAGTGGTGAGGCCCTGGCACAGGTTGCCCAGAGAAGCTGTGGCTGCTCCAGCCCAGGAAGTGTCCAAGGCCTGGAAGGTGTCCCTGCCCATGGCAGGGCGTGGGACAGGATGAGCTTTAATGTCCCTTTCAACACAAACCATTTTATGAGTCCATGAATCCCTTTCTAACAACACCACTCAGGAGATCTGTGGTGAGGAAGCCAAAGCCTTGTCCTTCACAGTTACACACATGTGCCTGTGTGTGCGTGTGACTGTGGCTGTACAGACAACCCAAATACAACTGCTGCCAGCACAGCTTCTACCACAGACACCAATAAAATCCATTCAATAAACTCTGTGCCTCCACTGGCAGAGGGGGAGATACTGCTGCAGCACAGGGGGAAAGAAGAAGTAGTAAACTTTCGCCTCGGAGCAAAGTCTTGCATTACATAGTACAGAGACTGAGAAAGGAAGACACAGAAAGACCACACTGAAAAAGCCAATTATCTAAATAAGGATGTAAGAATCTAAGCTAATTGCTAATTGTTGTACTTGTGCTTGTAAAGGTATAATAGAACTGCTGTGGGATGTGGCTTCATTTAATGCCTGTGATAGGAAAAAAGGTCACTTGAGCACCTTTATTTTCCTTTTGGGTGTTTTTTTGTTTGGTTGGTTGGTTATTTCTTTTTTTGTTCTTTTTTTTTCTTATTTTAAAGGTCTGTGGCTAAGGATTCTGTACTTATTCTCAGAAACTGTGCTGCATGCATCCTCAGCAACTGTTCTGAAATGCCCTGATTTTTTCATTTGCTTTCAAGATCACAGGTTTATCCCTGGTAGAGCCTCACTTGGTAAAGTCATTACAACTCAGCCAAGCATTCTGTCACCATCCCAAAGTTTTTCCCTCTAGCTGTACATGGTATTTCTTCTCTATTCTTTTAT
Source organism: Dicaeum eximium (assembly GCA_013396995.1). NCBI lineage: Eukaryota > Metazoa > Chordata > Aves > Passeriformes > Dicaeidae > Dicaeum > Dicaeum eximium. The sequence goes on along the minus strand of VWZP01004408.1, from coordinate 160,345 downwards.
GGCTTCTTATGAGAGAAATGTGCTTTTGCAAACTGTTTCTTTTCAAGGCCCTTGTGAGGCCACGTCCCTCGAAGTGGATGCGTTTCTGATGGCTGTGCTTTCAGCACAGAAGTGGAAAGATAATTTATCCAGGCTTGGCTTCAGGTACCTTAGCACATGGCCAAGCTCCCAACACAAACAGCAGCCCTGCAGAAATTTGGCTCGAGTGTTACTCATCACCCATCACTCTGGTCACCATCTCACTGTTTTGACCAAAATATCGGTGGTTGGTTTTTTTTATTTTTTTTTTTTTATTTGCATGAGGCCACTAGATGACTGAAGGCTTTGTGATGGTGGTATGTTGGGAATGTTTTCTTTAGCGGCACAAGCCAAAGAGAAACACAGAGCTTTATCTGGGAGGCTTTAAAAGTCTCCACATCTCTGTGCTATCAGCACCCTGTGCCTCAAAATCAGGCTGCAGCAGCTGTCTGCTGGGGGATAAGCAGGCACAGGTAGGTCTGGAGGTGAGTCCCGACCACCTGGCACTACCCTGCAGTCTGGAAAATGTTCTTAACAAGCAGGACTGCTCATTACCACACTGATGAATTGGTGTTTGCTAACAAAAGGCCCTTTCTCAAGGAATTCCTCATCAGCCCTAGGTGTGCCATAAGTGATTCAGGCTCTCATTAGCCTTAATTAGATAATTGTTCGAATGATTTCTCTGTTATTCTTGCAGCCTGTACCACTGAGCACCAGCCCATCGATAGACTGACAGGTGTTCTCTGCAAATAAATGGTGTTTTTTCCCAGGGTGAAATGATCCTGCAGGGATCACTGTGCCCATTACAGCCCTCCAGGATCTTATCCAGCTGCAGCAGCCCCTTGGGCTCTTCTTCACCACTGCAGCACTGCAGAAGCTTTCAGTACCCCCAGATTTTTTTTTTTTTTAACTATTTCTTTCCCCCCAAATTTAGTAATTCTTCAGCCTTCTCCTCCAGCCATATCCCAAGCTGCTCTTCCATCTGAGGAGGATGAGTGTGCTCCATCCAAGATGAGACTTAGTTCCCTTCGAATCCATAAGAAGAAAGCAAGCAGGAATCATAAAAAGGGGCTAGTTTTGGGGTTTTTTTCTTAACCCCACAACTTCAGTGCCTGACTTGATGTGGATTACAGGCTTGTTGCAGATGGCTCAGTGATTTAAAAGGACTAGCCTGGGAATACAGATCCCATTTTCAAAATCTTCAATGTTGACCTTGGCAAAGTCTCTTAGGCTAGAACTTTTCTTGCCTGCAAACAGACCTCCAAAAGCTCAGCCACCAGGCTCCCTCTGCAGCCAGTGGAAAAAGAGAGGCAGAACACCCTTTTTTTTCCCTTTTTCACAACTCAGCTAGGTATGTTAGGAAAAAGAGATACCAATCACTCTCTGGAGATATTAATTTCTCCCTACAGAGAGGAATTGACTGTAAAGGGGTCTCATATGACGACATTGCCCTTAACCCCTGACAGTTAAATGATGTGAGCAAGACAAGAATTTTAAAAATACACAGGTCCCACATCTCCATCTCATCAGAGGGAATTGAGCTGTGCAGCCTTGTAAGTACAGGGTTTAGGAGTTCTGAAGTCATGTTTCTGCTTTGTAAAACCCCCAAGTAATTTCTCCTAGTGGGGTTTAAAATGAGCAGAAGCTTTTCATGTGCTGTGATGACTCAGACACAACCCCTTGGCATTTATTCTCCCTGCTGGTAACAGCTGTACTGCATGGCCCGTGGTGGTTACTGTTCACAGCAAAGGGACCACTCACCTTTCTTTATTGATGCATCCCTAAAACTTCAAGACCATAAGATATGTTCCAGTCTCCTTTACATGGATCCTGAGCAGCTCTCTGAGCCCACCTCAGCCCTTGAAATTTCCTTTGGAAAACACTTCAGGGAGAACATGAGCAAATAAACAAAGCAGACAAAATGGAATAGGACCACAGAAGCATAGAATTGTTTAAGTTGGAAAAGCACTCTAACATCATCAAGTCCAACAATAACCCAGCACTGCCAAGGCCACCACTAACCCATGTCCCCAAGTGCCACATTCATGCAGCTTTTGATTACTTCTAAGGATGATTATTCCACCACTGCCCTGGGCAGCCTGTTCCAGTGTTCACCAGGGAGTTATCTCTGTTACCAGATCAATTGCTAAGTATGACTGTGAACCTCTGTAGGGGGAAAGCAACCTCAGTGACAGCCAGCTGCATGCTGGCATTGCTCTGGAGTCTCTTCTCTGCTTGTGCTGTTGACTTCAGATCCCGTGTCCCACACAAAAACCACTGGGTGCCTCACTAGAGCACCCAGGTTGAGCTGTCTGTGGGAATAGCAGGAACTTTCTGTTGGCAGTTGTGGCTCAGATGGCCTGACTTCCACCTGAAGGTCCCCAGAGCTACACCAGAGCCCCAGTGTTCATGGGAGACAGGCAGGCACAAATATCTGGTTTTCCAGTAGGAGCTGGTCTCTTCCTACCTCAAAGGGTTATAAATTCCCAATATCTAACCACTGCAAATTCTCTCAGCCTAGAGGACACAAGGGAGGAGAAGGGGAACTCCAGCTCAGCATTCCCTGGATCAAAGTCTTCCTGGGTAGCCACAAGGAATAGACAAAAATAACAGCCACCAAGGATGCCTTAAACTGAAACCAGGAACTGGGCTCAGCTTCTGGCCAAAATGAGATTACATATCAGAAAACAAAGAGGGATAATAAAACCAGCCCCTCTCTCTTCTTTTGCTCCTTGTTTGTTCCTGCGCTGAGCACAGCTTTGTAGAACCTCAAAACCTCCCTGTTAACACCCCTGGGCAAGGGCCAGAGCCCCTCTGCTCTGGAGCCAGCCTGGCACAGCTGGGGCTGCTCACCTGCACAAGAGAAGGCTCCAGGGAGAGCTCAGAGCCCCTGGCAGGGCCTGAAGGGGCTCCAGGAGAGCTGCACAGGGACTGGGGACAAGGCATGCAGGGACAGGGCAAGGGAGAATTATTTTAAACTAAAACAGGAGAGATTTGGGTTAGGTTTAAGGAAGAAAGTCTTGGCTGTGAGACTGTGGCACAGGGTGTCCAGAGCAGCTGTGGCTGTCCCATCACTGGCAGTGTCCCAGGCCAGGTTGGACACGGCTTGGAGCAGCCTGGGATAGTGGAAGGTGTCCCTGCACATGGCCGGGGGTGAAATGAGATGAGCTTTTAGGTTCTTTCCCACCTAAACCAATCCCTCATTATCTGATTCAAGGTTTGCAGCAGGTGTCTATTCCTTACACANTTTTCTTTTTTTTTCTATTTTTTTAAGACCATTTAACACCTTCTATAATCCTCCCCGGTTTAAGCTCAAACAAACCGAGTGATGCTTAGGTTTTCTTACTGCGGTTTCACACAACAGCCTGTCTGGCCGGCGCAGCCCTGGCCAGGCTGCCTGGATGCTGAAGGTCGCCCCAAAGGCTCTGGCTGCCGTGGGGAAGCGCTGCCGGCAGAGAGAGCCAGAGCACCGGGGAACGCCTGTGCAGGGCTGCGCTCAGCTGCCAGGGGCGCGGGGAAAGCAGCTCCTGTTGCTCAAGGGTCTTCTTCTGAGGGCGCTTATAGCCGCAGGTACTTCTGACATCTTCCCGTCAGTGTTCCTGTCTGCAAAGCAGCGTTTCCTGCGGCCAGGCATCCCTCCCTGCTGCTGCTGCAGGCTGCCCGGCTCTCTGAGCCACCCACAAACAGGCTCCCGCCGGAAGGTGGTGCCCATATGCTGCAAAACAGGGGGCAAGCTCTCCACAGCACAGTCCACTCTGGGGAAACACCTAGAAGAAATCCAGCCATATATATCAAAATCACCAGAGCAAATCCCGCAGCTGATGCCAGCCTCCCTCAGGCAGCGGGGATGCAATTTTGAGGGTGTGACCTGCAGTGTAGCTGCAGTGCAATGTATTTGTGTATTTTCTCTTTAAGGTTTATATGGTAATAGACTTTTTAATGAGCAAAGCCCCGCAACTGTAATTGTAAGATTAATAAACTCCTACTCCTGCTGAATATTCACCTGCTAACTAAGGAGTACACAGCCCTGAGCCAATGCTCTTGTCCTTGTCAAAAGCCACATGTGGATGCTCATTTCTGTGCCATGCTTTGATGCTACCCCAGGTTGTTCTTGCTGGTCTATCAAAGGCAGATGAGGGATGAGGAGCATCATAGATTCCTGGTGATGTACAAAAGCACCAACTCACAACATCAAAAAGGACACACACTTCAGCCTCTCCTCTTTTCTCATCCCCTACTCTCTGCTGCTGTCCTGGCAATTTGCATTGCTTGCCTCCAGCTCACTGCTGGACAAACTTCAGCAGGTTCCTTTCTCAGCACCTGCCACAGCAGCTACACTCAGCCAAACATGGCCAGCACACAGGTTTGTGCTACTGAAAAAAACCTGCTACTGAGTTTTTTGGCAGATGTCATGTCTCATGTCCAAACAGCAGCTTGTCACAGGCTGCATCAGGAGCTGGAGTGAGGGTGTTATGCTGCAAGGCACCCATGCCACGTCTCTCTTTCTCTCTGCAGCTCTGTGTCAGTGCCACAGCCCCATGACAGCAGCAGGCCACTGCCTGGTCCCCATCCCCAAGAGGAGACACCACTGCAGCACACACCACTCCCAGCTGTGGATCTGGCAGATCCCTTCTCCATAAACATCCCATCTTTGATAAAAGATTTCACCACTGGGTTCTGGAGGGAGCCCAGCCCAAAAGGTTTTTCTAACACATTGTCTCTGTGATTTACAGTTACCTTTTACCATCACCCAGAAGAGGATGGAGCTCGACAAGATTGTTGTGACTCAACATCCCAATGAGAGGGAGCTGTACAAGAAGGAGATGCCAAGAGCCCAGGACCTGCTGTGGAGACGTGGAAACTGGATCCACCATGGTTTTGGGTATCTCACAGGAGAAATGAAAGAATATGGAGAGTGGATGAAAAGTAAGCAGAAGGATGTGTTCGGGAATATCCATATTGCCACCAGTACTTCCAAGTGAAGTGTGCTTCGCCCCCTGAGGTAGAGCAGAAGCAGCATGGTCCGGGCTCACTGCAAACCCTGGCCTTTTAATTATCTCACTCTCAGGAAGACAATCTCACTGCATCCTCTGGCCATCACTATGGCAGCAGGCAAAATTCAGCACAGCCCTAAGATGTGTCTCACACTTTATCAGTTACATGTCATTAGCATCACATCTCACACAGCAGTGCCCAGAATCACACGGCAGGGCTGGGGTTGGTCTCCTTTGTAACTGCTTGGATCAGCCACTGTGCCTCATCCACCTGTGGGCTGATGGGGAATTGACTCCTGATAGAGGCAGAGGCTCTTGAGCTCCCAGCCTTGAGGGAGCAATAAGCACTGAGAGGGTGTTAAAATGCCATAAGACAGAAGCCAGGGCTGATCTCAAAGGTTCACTGTCCAGACAGGAGCAACTCACCCCTAATTACTGGGGATGAAGGTTGGAGAGGCTAAGACCATGGGTCCTATGTCAAGGCTAGAGCTGTTAGCAGTACACCTCCAGCAACAGGAGAGAAATAGGAGGCATCCATTTACAGACAGGCCAGGGTGATGCCCAGACACAGGGTAATATCTCCTCCTGCTTTCTCTTTACTCCAGTAAAAGACAGTTTTCCTAGTCAATGTTCTGGAAAGCTTTGGCCACTGTCCTCTGGTTATATTTGAATTTTTACAGCTAATACTTATGTCTGAAACTAAATGTCTTGCTCATACCTGTTGCATAGCTCAACACCAAATACTAATTAAAATTAGTTCAGACAAGCCTGGTCATTTTCTTCCAAGGAACCCCTTCCTCCTCCTCCTCCTCCTTGTTCTGCCTCCTTAACCCTGCCTGGAAGGAGTTCTTAGGAATAAGTCAATACCCATATTCAGAAAATACCCTGGCACCTTACGCTGCACCTAATGAACAATCAAATTAAGATTATTCATTTCAAATATTGAAGAAGATAAAAGCTGCATATGCGCATTGCATGAACATCTGAACATCTGTACACGCAAGCAGCTCCCCTTTCCCATCCATTCTCCTTGCATCATCCTTTAATAACACACAGCAGTTCACAAATGGTTGCAGCTTTTCCCAGAAGAGAGGCAGAAGAAAAATTCGAGTCAATTTGCAGTAGGAGAACCAGCAGCAAAAAGTTATTGCAGTGCCCTCATCCCACCTTCCCCCTGCACTCACCTGAGGTATCTGTGCTTGGTGTCTGTTTACTCTGCCCAGGTTCAATAACCTTCTCCAAAGAGCAATAACTCTTTGTCCTCTGGAAATGCCTCTTTGCCCTGAGTACTGCTCAAGCTATAATTACTGCTTTCTAATTTAAGTTCTTTAGCTCTCAAAATACTTTTTAGAAACCTTTGACCCCCCACCTCCTATATACACCGTACATCCATGTTCAGAAGGTACATGCTGAAAATCATGCTGATTTTCTTCCTAAAACAGCAAAATTGCTTCCTTTTCCTATTTCCCTATATATATACAAAGTATTTTCAGAGTCCCCCTCTGCATCTGAATTATACACCAAAAAGAGTCTGTCTCCTTATTGATTTTATATCAGAATCTAAAGTGATCTACCATGCAAGTAATCCTCTGATTATTCTCTGAGCACCATAAATAAATCACTTGTTTTTCCGTCCCTCCATGAGTTTTATAGCAGCGCTCAGTACATCCCTATTAGTTCTCAAGTGCCAGATGCAAAATATGCAGAGACAACAATCAGAGACTTGTTTTGCAGAACTGTTAATATTTCCCCTCTGTTCTGTGTCCAGAAAGGGGCTGCAGAAATTGTGCTTTGCTAAAATGATGCCTTTTCAACGGTGTTTTGCCTTGATCTCCTCCAGACAAGCCCTTAATGGTTCAGCTGGTGGACTGGATCTTGCGAGGGACCTCTCAGGTGATGTTTGTCAACAATCCTCTCAGCGGGCTGATCATTTTAGTGGGGCTTTTCATCCAGAGCCCCTGGTGGATGCTCACGGGCTGCACTGGAACCACTGTGTCCACGTTAACTGCGCTGGCCCTCAGTCAGGACAGGTGGGTGGCACCTTGTGTCCTCGTGCACTTATCAAAAATTGATGGTTTTGATATTATTTGGAACCCACTGATGGGTCACTGCCCCTTGTTAGAGACAGAAGACTCAGGTGAAGAGAGACCTGTGGCCCAAGAAGAGCTGGCCTGTCCCTGTGGCTGTCTGCCTTTCTGAAAACAGACAGTTCTTTGTCCCTGACAGCCATCCTCACAACCACGTAGGTCCTTTGAGTCACAAGGATCCCCCTCCATCATCCACCAGTACCTACCAGCCCCCTTCCACACACTGGTGCAAGGCAGTACATCAGTAATCTCACTGCTCTTTCACCCTTTCACCAGGGGCAGGACATTTACAAACTGCATTTCCGTGGGTCCCAGGGATGGGCCGCCTTCAGCACAAGCCTTTTCCCGTGTCCAGTCCAGGTTAATTTTGCAGGTCTGGGCTGTGTATTCCCTCAGTCATGGTTGATGTCAGAGCAGGAACTAGGCACATCCTCAGTGTAAATATCAGCTCTTCTGAAATGCCTTCCCTGGATCCTGCCCAGTTCTGCAAAACAATTGCCTCACAGTTGTTCCCATCACAGGCCATCCATCGCTGCTGGGCTGCACGGCTACAACGGGATCCTGGTGGGCCTGCTCATGGCTGTCTACTCCGACAAAGGGGATTACTACTGGTGGCTTCTCCCCCCTGTGGCAGTGATATCCATGGCCTGGTAAGTGCCACCTCCACCCCTAGGGACAATTCCCAAAGGATGGATCTGGCTACAAACAGCTCTGGCTACAGACAGCTCAGGCACATTGAGGCCCTGCTCCAGTAACGCCAGAGCGATGGCGCTGGAGGTTGTGTTCGTCAACACCCAGAGCTCAGGGGATGTGGCAGGAGCTGAGGGCACAGAAACACTGATTTTAGCACACAGGCAAAGCAGCCCCACCCCATCCTCTGAAAATGGCCCTCAGCAGCAGGACACGCTGCTGGAGGCCACCGCACCCAACACCACAACGCTCCTCCCTCATCCAGGCCCTGAATCAACCCTGTGCTCATCCTGGGGCTGAATTCAACACTCCCCCTCCCAGATGGGCAACCAGTCATGAGCAAAATTAATTCCTCCAAGTAGCTCCAAAGGACAGGCTGTGTCCTTCCAGGATTAAATTTTGCCATTTTTAAATATGGGTCTGAACAGTACTGCAGAATATGTTTAACAGCCTTAACTGAAATTAATTTAATAGTCACATTTTAACCACTGTAAGCAGTAAGATGCAAGCCATTATTGGATTTTCCCTGCTTTTAAGATCAGATTTATTTTATATTTCATTTCTTTAGTCATTCTCAGCAAAGGTAATTTTATAACAATCTCTCGAAACCCAGGAAATGTTGCAAGAATGTTTAGTTTGTCTTATCTTCCAGAATCCCTTGAGGCCTTTTGTTCAAAATGTTCTTCATTGTTTAGTTCACAAGTCTTGAGGATAGAGCTGAAATATTTTAAAATCAGACACTTCAGTGATTTTTTTAACCGATACTTTGACTTTCAGCTTTAGAAGTCAGAATTTATTTAACAGTTTCCTTTTTTCCTGACAAGATATGTAAGTGACAGAAGCTTTGTATTTCAGCACAGAAATTAGGACACCATTTTCACTGAAGTACTGATTTTTTTTTTTTTCTACAGCTGCAAGCAAGGAAATCTGTAAACTCCTTTGGGAACCAAACTTGTCAAAAAAGGAATAGGCTTCATCTGAGATTACACAGGGAGAACAAAGCATTTTTCCCACTGATAGTATCTATACAGCAGGACACAAGATGTTGCTTTGAAATGTCAAATAATTTGGATGGGGTTGTTTTTTATTATAACCAGCTTAATGACCTTCTAGGGCTTAAATGCAGTTCCTTGAAAAAATTAAAGTCTTTAAATTGATTTTTTATAAACTGTGATGTTCACTGCTACTTGCAGTAGACTGTAAGAGCTGTTCTGCTCACCTGCAGCAGAGGAGTTCAGCTGGAGAACACAGGCCATTTGCACCACGGACTGGCCATTTCTTCTCTTCCTTGAGCTTTCTGGGGCCCATAAAAATCAAATATTACCTTGCTAATATGCTCCCATAACATCCTTCATGTAGGACACACACTTCAAGTAGAAATCAGCCAGTCTGGAAATGTCCTGAGGAAAGCAGACCAAACAAAGATTACATTCCAGAACCTACAGACAAGAACTTTGGGAAAGGCCATGGTATTTCAAGGCTTACATGTTTTTTTCGTGTTCTGATTCTAGGTTGAGTCTCACCCCAAATACTTTACATTATAAAAATATTCAATAAAGCTATTTAAAAACTAGTCTCAGTTTTCAGTACACTCTGTATGATTTTGGATGGGCAGCACAAAATTACATCAAGGTCTGAGTGAAGTCTGGTAGCAGCACCTTTTCCAGCTCTGCTACAGTGATGATTTAGTCTAACCCTCTGTTGGGCTTCACAGTCCCCAAAAATAGTGTCTAACATAATGAATATTTCCATCTTTCTCAATGGAAGATTTTTCCACCCCCTTTTATCACTTCTTCTACTTTATTTCTCTTCCAGAGCCATCTCCTGATACCCTTCAAACTGTTTAAACAAGAACAAAACAAAACAAAAAAAATAGGGCAAAAAACCCCAAATTGGGTAATTTCCAATTCCCTCCTGCCTCCTCAAGACAGCAGCTTTTTTAGACCATTTAAAGTTTCCCACAGTTTTTCATATGACATTCCCAAAATTTCCTTTTCTGCTTCTTGTTCAAATTTTAAACTGAATAGAAAGTCAGATTGCCTGTCTCTGTCCATGCCCAAATGCAGTGTTGGATGCATACATGGATGTGACAGTATTTTTTTCAGAAAGATAAGCAGATTTTGACAACTCTTTGTTTGATGCAGATTAAGATATCAAGGTATTCACTACCTGGTGTTGGCCTTTATTTGCCAACATTACCATTGTGTGACCAAAGAGGCAGGATGTCTTACCACTATAAATTGTGATGAACAAGCTATAATTCTATTTCTTCTCGTGTTCTCAGCCCAGTACTGTCCAGTGCTTTGGGATCCATCTTCAGCAAGTGGGACCTTCCTGTTTTCACTCTGCCCTTCAACATTGCAGTGACCCTGTACCTGGCAGCCACAGGACACTACAACCCCTTCTTCCCCACCACCCTCATCAAGCCCGTAGCTGCAGTGCCCAATATCACCTGGTCTGACATCAGTGTGCCACTGGTGAGCTTCACACCAGCAGGTTTATGGTTTCATGACTTTATGGTTTCTATTTCACTGAAAAGGTGAGCATGAAGGCATTCACCCCTGGGTGATGCCTTCACGTGGGTCAGAATGACTCAGGAGCAATGCACAGAAGTGCATGGGTGGTTCAGGCAAAGAGAGCAGTGCCACAGAATCCCCAGGGACAGTCCTGGTTGATCCAGCAGAAAGGCTGGTGGAGCCTGAGGGAGCAGAGAACCTGAGCCTCTCATTCCACTCCAACTTGGGTTGTCCCAAAACTAGTCTTGAGTGTACATCCAGCATGCATCTGGATATGGCCTCCCACTGTCCAGATATGGTTAAAAAACCATCAGCAACACAGTCAGTGGCAATAGGAAAATTCAGAGGAAACATCAGGATTTCAAAGTCACAGAAACTCATTTATACCCAGGCCCCTCATGTCTAGCTCTAGCTCTGGAGGGTCACCTTCCCAAAGGACAACAGGGTAACTGACCCAGAGGGTTGTGGTCAATGGCTCAGGGTCCCAGGTGGTCCCTCAGGGGTCCATATGGGCACCAGTGCTAATGAATGTCTTCATTAATGACACAGCCAGAGGGATTGAGGGCCCCCTCAGTGGATTTGCAGATGGCACCAAGCTGAGNTGCCCCTGTGCCCACGTGAGAGCCCACCTGCAGAGCTGCCCCAGCCCTGGCTCCAACAGCACAAGGACGTGGAGCTGCTGGAGCCAGTGCAGAGGAGGCACCAAGGTGATCAGAGGGATGGAGCACATCTTTTATAAGAAAAGGATTGGAGAACTGGGTTTATTCAGCCTGGAAAAGGAGAAGCTGACTTAAGGCCTTCCAATACTGGAAGAAATTGTGTAGGAAATTTGGAGGGAGACTACTTACAGCTGGAGGGATATTTGAAGGCATTCTCCCCAAGGAGAAATGGCTTCAATTTGAAAGAGAGTAAATTTAGATTAGATATTAGGAAAAAACCTCTTCCCTGTGAGAGTGGTGAGGCCCTGACACAGGGTGCCCAAAGCAGCTGTGGCTGTCCCTGGATCACTGGCAGTGTCCAAGGCCAGGCTGGACAGGGCTTGGAGCAATCTGGGATGATGGAAGGTGTCCCTGCCCATGGCAGGGGGTGGAAGAAGGTGATCTCTAAGGTCCCTTCCAATTCAAACCACACTGTGATTCTATGAGGTACTCAGAGTCCAGCTCAGAACCAAGGTTTCTTCCTTCCCTTTTCATCCAATAGCTTGGACAAAACATTTGCTGTGTCCCTCGGGGCACAGACAGACCATAAATAACAAGCCCTTTTCTGCCATCTGCCGCAGCTCTTACAATCCATCCCAGTTGGTATTGGTCAAGTGTATGGTTGTGGAAACCCCTGGACTGGAGGCATTTTCCTTGTGGCTCTGCTCATCTCCTCCCCACTGATTTGTTTACATGCTGCAATTGGATCAGCCGTGGGGATGTTTGCAGGTAAGAAATACCAACCAAATTATTATTGCAACCAAGGTGTCTTGGTCCAAGCTGGATTCTGTCCAGACTTTAAAGTTGCATCAGTTTGGTGGTAGTTGGGACAACACTCTCATTTTTCTAACTGCCTCTAAATTTGAAAGCTCTTAGTAAAGGTCACACAAGACAGTGCAGGCAAGAACAGAGCAGGTTTTCTCTAAATTTTGCATTTTTTGTTAGATTTGTAATTCAGCCAAGTGGTTTGTTCCACCTTACTTAACCCTCTAGCCTCTGGATGTTATAAATCCCATGGAGATTATAAGGAAACCTAGAGAAAGACTTTCAAAACTGATTTCTCACCACCACAATTGCTTTAAATGATGACCACAAGCAAAGTTCTGCCTCACAACTAATCAGCCAAGGAAGAGAAACAAACTTTTCTGGGATGCAGTTTGCTCAGTCCTGCTATGGATTTGTCAAAACACCAAAATGAATACCACTAAAAATGTCCTGTCTTTCCACTAACCAGAGAAAAACAATATTGAGAGACATGAAGCAGACCCTAGAGGTTAGACACCATTAATGCCACTCAAGTGACCTATTTTAATAAATACTGATGATGGAATAAGTGTAGTCTGATTCCTTGGAAAAGGCAGTGATCCAACAAGTTCTCTGTGCTCTGAAGCACTATGGACAAGATGTAGCTGTCTTATATTCATGTTTTTAAACAAAAATGTCCACAATTTTTATGGCTAAGAGAATATGGCAGGTCTCATACAGGTGTGACATTCAATCTAGATGGGAAAGGTCAGGGGAAAGTTTCTGGGGACAAGCATGGTGATAAAATAGAGAGATGAGGACAATATAGAAAGAAATGCATTGATATTACAAGTGTCAGGAAAGTGGTCTGTGCACTGCATATTGAGCTCTCCTTTTCACTGGTACCCCTGAAGCCTGTGATAAATCTTAAAGAAGTCTCTAAGAGTTCAGATCTGAGGCAGACCCCCAGCTCCCATCCCCCTGGAGAATTTCCACTGCATAGGTGCAGTGACCACCTTTAGTAACTAGACCATATCTCACAAAGGTCGCTAGCAAAAAATGGAAAACTGTTTGCTCCCACAAAAGAGATGCAGTTATGCCTCTGATATTCAAAATTAAGGTATGTATGAGGTTTAAATAGTGTGTGTGTGCACAGCTTTCTGCAAGGAGGACACCCAGGTGAGAAGGTTGTCCCACACTCTGGCTGGATCCTCCACCTGTGTGTTTGAATACAACACACTCAGTGAATACACAGGAGGTTTTGTCTGAACTAAACCTTTGAGACTGGGCCAAATTCCACCGCAGGGACATTATCAGAGCTCCAAAATAATGAGCCTCCTTTGACACCCCCTTTCTTCCGCATGTGCATGTGTGAGAACAGACAAACCCACCTTGATGTAATGAGGAAGAGATGAGAGATTCCTCCTGCAGGTTCCTGTCATAGCTGACCCCTTTGCCCTTTGTCCTGCAGCTCTGAGCATTGCATCCCCATTTGAGAGCATCTACCTTGGCTTACACAGCTACAACTCTGCCCTGGCCTGCATTGCTGTCGGGGGCATGTTCTACGCCCTGACCTGGCAGACACATGTGCTCTCCCTTGCCTGTGGTGAGTATCTTTTACACAAAGGGAAGGCAAAAATCTGTGCAGGTGGGCAGCTTATGAGGAGCACAAGTTTAGAGCCAGCCATCACTCTGTCTGTCTCAAAAGCAGGTTCTGTGGCAAGAGCTGTTTCCCTGGTGGCATCAGCATTGGGCTTGATTGTGTGAGTACAGAGAGAGCAGTGTTAGACCCTGATAACATGGAAACATCTAGAAAGTGCTTCTGTGCTAGAAAGTTCACCTCTGTTTATTAAATGAGCACGTTTAACAAATTAGCAACTCAACAAATTCACGGAAGCAGCCTTTTCATAATTATATGTATCATATAATATGGGGGAAATGTGCCATAAGAAGGAAGCTGTTGCACCAGGTCAGTTTAAAATCCATCTACCCAAAGACCCCACACCCAACAGCAGCCAAAACCAGGCACTATGGGAACAGTTTAAGAAATTTCCCAGCTAAGACATTCCTGTGAAGATATGCCCAGGCTCCAATTATCTTTATCTCAGTGAACTGAGCACAGTTTCTGGATTTCTCAGCAGCTTTTCCTTCCTTGATTTAACCCTTGGGTGCCTGACCTTGCCTCGTGTTCTGCCACCTCTGGCATCCTGGGGCAAGGAAACCCCTTGGTAGCTGATTGTGGTATGAAGCCACAGGGCAGAGAATTTCTGAAGTCCAGCACTGCTGAGAATTTCTGCATTTCCCACTGCATGTGGGTCCGGTGCCAAATAAAAAGAAATTAAAGATAAAAGAAACACCACCATCGCTTTGTCTTGACAAAACCATGTTCTTCATTCACCATCCATCTCTACAGAGCAGATCAGACAAAATGTAGTCATAGAATCATTTGTGTTGGAAAATACCTCCAAGATCATCAAGTCCAACTGTGCCCTCAGCCCTGCCAAGGCCACCACTAACCCACGTCCCCAAGTTCCACATCCACACAGCTGCTAATCCCTCCAGGGATGGGAACCCCACCACTGCCATGGGCAGCTGTGCCAGGGCTGGACAGCCCTTCTGTGAAGAAATTTCTCCCCAGTGTTCAACCTAAATCTCCCCTGGTGCACCTTGAGGCCATTTTCTCTTGGGACATTTCAACTAATTCTTGAATTCTAGCAGTGATCCTCACATTAAGTAGCTGGGAGGATATTTTGCTGTGCATTTGAAAATATTGCTGCTTTTTTTTTTTTTTTTTTTTCGAGAATTGAACAATATTTTCCTCATCCTGAGCTCTCTTTGGTCTTCTCTTCTCAGCATTATTTTGTGCCTACTCCGGAGCAGGTCTTGCTAATGCCCTCTCTGTGGTAAGTGTGGGATTCTGTGTTTTACCTCAGTTTTCTGGTTTGTTTGGGTTTTTTTGGTTTTTTTTAAGTGCATCTTGATTTGTTCAGATATAATGTTAAGGAAATGCCTCAGAATTCTCCATGTCAGCTTTGACAACACTGAAATGACAATGTTGCAGCCAGTTGGCAGGTCTTGTACAAACTCTGTGTCAGCTGAATGGTGCCCCTGAAGACTTTATATCTGATAATTAGATTTCAAAGACCTTTGGAGCATGTTATCCACAACAGGGCTGTGCACGTATATGTGAGTTACAGCAACAGCATATAGTTTGAGATTAAATACTTAGTTGAACACTATCTTTCAGCAATTCCAAATGATCTAAATTTTCTTCATTCAAGGTCTTTCTCCAACCCCCCCCCCCACAGATATTATTGAAGTTTGAACTGGGTATGAGAACTAAAATGAGGGGGAGACTGTTCTCTTAAGTACAAAGTTATTATATTTGGACAAATCAAGAAAGGAGTGAAGACAGAAATGCCAGGCTCTGTTTCTTCTTTAAGATCTGAGAGATTAAAGCAAAACCATATTTTAATTAAATTGATTTACTAACTTAAAAAATATTAGAACTAGCAGCTTCATGAACTGAACATTTTCATCTGGCACCCTCTCAGTACTATGTAGTCCCTGCATATGGGCTGCTTTAAGCACACTTGCTTTTGGGAGGCATCAGGGAAAAGGACATCCACGTTTTGTCCCTGTGATCTTGCTTTTGGAAGCCCTCAATTCAGGTCCAGAGGTGGGAGAACAGAGAGGGTTGAGGGTTGGATGTGATGCCAGTGTCATATAGTCACTGGGGAGAGTGAATATGCATGATTAATACTCTCAGTACATGATATTTTACCGAGCAGAGAGGGAAGAATTTGGCTCTTTTATTAGACAATTCAAGTGTCCACGTGCAAGCTGGGTGTCATGGCTTTCACTGCAGAGCTCTGGAGCCTGATCCAGTGGCTTCAGTGCTGGTGGCTGGTTCTATTCAGCACCTGAGCCTGATTCAGTGGCTTCAGTGCTGGTGGCAGGTTCCATTCAGCACCAGTGCTGAAGCCTCTAGTGACAGGACTGAGGTCAGCAGTGCCAGGTGCTTTGTGCAGCCCCAAACACCCCAGCTGAAAACCAGACCTCTGTGTGGCCAGTTGAGCCGACATTTGGTAGCCACCGTGTCTTCAGGGAAGGCAAGGCCCTCCCAGCTTCCCAAAGCAATAATTTAACCTCAGGCAGACACAAGCGCAGAGACACCAAAAAGTGGTACCAAAGTGTGTGTGTCCTGTGCCCTGCCAGCTCGGGCTGCCCGTGTGCACCTGGCCCTTCTGCCTCTCGGCGCTGCTCTTCCTGCTGGTAACATCAGAGAACCCGGCCATCTACAGAATGCCCCTCTGCCAAGCCACCCACCCAGAAGCCAACCGCATCTACTACCTGAGAATGAGGAGAAGGGCCTCGGAGAGCCGGAGGGAAGAGCAGAAGCAAAAGGAGCAGAAGCCCTCTGGCAGCTCAAAAATTGACACCGGGGGCACCCCACTGTGCACCCCCAAGAGCTGCCACGCTCACTGATCCCGGGTACACACAGCTGTGCAGCTTGGGGACGCTTTGGGGACAGCTCCTCTAACGTCACCCAGGCACAGCACAGCCACAAGCACCGCTTTTGCCAGCAGTCTGCAGGCTGGGGATTCAGCATTCCGCACTGGAGAAATCACGGTTTGCCCTTGAGCTAAGCTTTCCAAAAGGCACTCAGGTAACATAATAGCAGCTGCCTTATCAATCCACTGGCTGTTAACTTGAAAGTCACCTCTTATCAATAATAATTATAAGAATAGGCAGAAGAACATTAAAGCTGACAAGAGGCTGCATTTAATTTCAGAGGTGTAATTTAACAAAATAAATATGCTGAGAAGGCATTGGTGTCTAATAATAATAAATAATGTAAGAACCAAGTCAAGAGCTGCACTTCAAATTAAGAGCATGTGTATTTGAAAGCGAAATAAACAGACTGTTCTCTTCCTTTCTTGTGTGCCATCAATGTCTAACCCACTTAATACCTCTTAACAGCTACAACACACACAGGTAAATATTCTTACAGAGCATATCCTGTAGCACTTTTTGTGCTATCTCCTGGCTCCTCATTAAGTGCCAAGGCAATGAATATATATGCTTTAATCAGACTAGAAGAGCGACTAGCTAGCAATGATCAAACATTCTTCTTTTCCTTGAATAATTTTCTGTCTTACAAATAGAAGATCTCTCTCTCTCTTCTACTGATTGCAGAATAGCATGTCTGAATCCCTACAGATATCCAGTGGGAAATAAAAAACCTTCATGTAATGAATGGGATAAACATTTACTGCTGGTGGCAGTTCCTTCTCTCCCTTTCATAAAGGAGTAGATCCTTTCCATTAAACCATGAGAAATTAGCAAGTCAAAGGTTACCACTGCCGCTTTATGCTTCCTCAAAGTCCTTATGACAGGGAAGCTCCAACTGCCCTAAGGAGGATTTTCTCAGGAGCCTTTTCCAAAGCCTCTGTGAAGAAAGCCTGACAGAAAGGCTTCGTCACTCTGGAGTTGTTTTACCCAGTCAGTTTAAAATCACAGACCCAGAGGATGTGAAGATTTAAAATCCAAAGGGACTATGCAACCACAAACACTCAGATCAGACACTGTCCTCTCTGCCTCATGATGTAGGGCTGCTTTGCAGATCCATGTGAGTATTTTTGAACAGGTGGGATCCCAGCTCCAAAAACCTCTTCATAAAAAGGTGAGCCTGGGTGGTGCTCATGGGGTTATTTGTGCCTTAATCACCAAAAATCCAGCAGCACCAGCATCTGCCACCCCTCTAAACGTCCCCTAGAAACAGCATCCGAGAATTAATTCAGCCTGGGAGAAAAAACATGGGGTTGTTTATGTTGAAATGTTTTTTTTTTTTAAATAGGGGAGTCCATTCCAGGAATTTTGGTAAGATTTAGGTCCTACTTCCTCTCCTCTCTGCCAAGACATCCTTTGAGCCACAGTTTGAGCCATGAGCAGACCAATGCTAGCACCAGAACAGTCTCCCGTGGTCACTACAAGCTGTGAGAACAGGGACATCCCCCTGTTGCTGCTGCTGTAGAGAGAAAAGAGAGGCAGAATAACACAAGAGGTGACACACAACTGCCTGAAGACCTTCTCTCTACAGCAGTCAATGAAATATGAAGCACACAGGAACTAGGAGAGCTAATTCATGAACAGTTTAATTTAGCTCATGCACAACGTTAGAGAAATATTTGAATAGTAGAAATGCAAAGTTACTGGAAAAAATACTGCAAAATAATGCTGGAACCATATATGTGAAGAAAAACCCTAACTGCAGTTAGTTATGCTCAACATATTGTTTGTTTTCCTAAAAATAAGAGCAAAGCCCAGGCACAATATGACTATTGGAAAGGATTTGTCATCTAAGTGCCACTGCAGGCATTAATTCCTCAGCCACAAGAAAATCCATCCTGAAATCAATTAGTAAAGCAATTTCTAGAGTTGAAGCCTTCCATAAAAAATAGAGTATAAACAGCTTTTTTAAGTCTCTAGCTAATCAAAAGATTTGAGTAACTATAGCCAGTGCTAATAATTCTTGAAAATAGGCAAGACAAATCAAGTGTCTCCTGCAAGGGAACAGCAGACAATAAAAGCATTAACTAAAGCTATCAGTGGTAGCCCAGCAGTCTGATAACTAGAGAGTTCTATAAAAATTTTCATTAAGAGAGAAAAAAATGTACAGTTTTCAGTGGGACTAATAATTTTGAAACAGCTCCCAGAGATCTAACATAAAACAAATATGACGATTAAAGGAGACAAAAAAAGGTGCCTTCTACAGTAAGAGCCATCACTCCACCCAGCTCACCTGCACCTTAAATAGCATTAAATAAATGTTCCTGTACAAACAGCACCTGGCCTAACCATAGCACATGAAAAAACCAACCTCCTAAAAATTTGCCTTAAAAAATTAAAAAGCAGAACAGACTTAGCAAAGTGTAGGAATTGCAAGAATTAAGACAATTCTAAGTGAAGCTCCATGTAAAAAATAATATATACACTATGCACTTCCAAGAAAAATTCTTTCTTTATTGCTCCAAATATTATTTTTCTTACTCTTGTATTTGCTTCATACCCCCTAAAAGAAAAAAAAAAAAAAAACAAACAACTTTGAGAGGAGGTTCTCAACTCTTCTCCTGTAGACATAGGTGCTTCTGTTGATAAGATCAGTCACAGAACTCATACAGAAAAAGCTGGGGCAAGCCCTTTAGATGCCTTGGCTTGGGTATTGGTGGCTCCAGGATGACTTACCTGTTAGTGACTCCTCATGAATAATTAGCAAAGCTGCACAGAGGGAATGTGGAGGGAAGGGATTTGCTTTCCCAGTGGATATTTGTAGCAGAGGTTAGAGCCACGCTGTCACCTGCACTGGAGCATCCTCGTTGCTGGAGGACAAAGTTTCCCTCCTGTTTCACAAAAGCACAGAATCCTTTAGACTGGAGAAGCCCTCTAAGATCCTTGAGTCCACCCACTCTCCCAGCACTGCTAAACTTGCCACTAACCCACGTCCCCAAGTGCCACACCCACATGGTGTTTAAACCCTTCCTGTGATGATGGGGGCTCCATCACTGCCTTGGGCAGCCTGTCAGTGTTTCACAGCCCTTTCCATAATGATTTTTTTCCTGATATCCACTCTAAAACTGCTTTCCATCGTCTGATCTTCTTTGAGACCTAATCAACTTCTCACAGGGGTCAAGAGCTGATGGGAAGAGCAGCAGAGAGGGAGACCACAACAGGAGGTGGTGACACCAGGGAAGTGCAGAGCTGGAAAACCCAGAGCTGTGCTTCCAAGCAGTGATGGGGAGAAGTGGCTGCAGCCCTGCATGGCACCCACAGGCCAGGCAAAGCACAGGGGTTAAAGCCTGATTAACAGATTTTCCTGTCAGCCTTCACTCTCACACAACCAGAGCTGCTTTGCAGCAGAGCCTGGGCCCTACTCTCTGCTCCATTCAACATTGCTGCGAGCTTAAAATAAATATTGTCCTCTTTTTCAGCCCTTCTGTAATGTGGCGTCTCTCCTCCCCATACCTGCAAGCAACCAGTGCAGATAGGAGCCTGAAACCATCAGATACAGGGAGAGTATGCATCTCTGCCCAGTGCTAGGCTGCTGGCACAGGGAGCCAGCCAGCATCCCAGCAGGCACCAGAAAATACCAAGAAGGGCTCTATGTTCCAGAGGGGCATTCCAGCAACGTTGGGCCTTCCTACAAGTTGAAAACCCTAAAACTTCAAAACTTGTCAGAATAAGATAATTCCTAAAAACATCCAGCTGCTGGGGAGTTGCTCTGTGCTCTGTCCATGCCAGACATCTCCAGTCTGCAATGACAGACCCATTGCCCAACACTGCAGAATGATTTAGGTTTTCTGTAGATCCCATTTGCCAGGGTTGCAGAGATATCACCACTCTGAGGGGAAGAGCTGTTTGCTGAATGCTTTCCCTCACTCCCTCTTCCTCTGCATCAGTTTTAATTTGGGAGATGGAAGTAGTTCAAACAGGAAACAAGCCCTTGATTGCAGTTGATTCTACATTTCTCAGGGGGTCTTTTACAAACTCCTACAGCTGTTGCCACAGCTGGAATTCACACATCCCAGTGGTGGGATAAAATGTGGAATGGCTCTGTGGGAAGCAAAAGTTTCTTCCACCACATTTTGCCTGGCAACGAGTTTGGGTATCTCTGACTTCTACTCAGCAGCTCCTGAGTGCACTCAGTAACCTCTGTGCATCCAGGAGCTTAAAGTCTCATGGAACTGCATCCTCACATGCACCTTCAGGGATAGCTTTTTGCATAGACAGCTGAGGCAGACCCAAATCCCTGCTCCCAAAATGTGCATCTTAACACAGCACAGCAGGGTTGAAGCACCAAGTGTGTGCAGAAGCCCTTCCAAAAACATCCAAGTGCATCACCACCCAAAATGCACAGTTGTTGGGGCTGTTCAGCCCATCCCAGCCCCTGCAAATTAAACTGTGCTGTGCACTGAATTGCAAAAGGCAAAGACAGAGAGGCAGAGGCATCCTTGACCTGTGTAGCTTAGGATGGTCTGGAATCTTTTTTCCCCCGGCACACCCTGTCCTGTACCTGACACTGCTTTTCCACACTTCCCCCATTTCAACCAAGTGCTGACAAGTCTGTTGCTCTGTCTTCCAAAAATCTCTGCTCTGCAGAACCACTCAGCCGGAAATCAGGTAGAGACTTCGTGTCTTTGGAGAAAACAAAAAAGTCAGAGGTGATGACAAACTGTCAGCCAGCAATGGTTTCTCACTGTAGCCAAAATTCACTTGTGTGAATTAAATCACATTTTCCCTTCACAGAAACTGAGTTATCCAATAGATATTACTTTTTCTTTTCTCTTGCCTACCCCAAAATGTGCATCTTTACTGCAAATGGATTTATACCTGTTTGTGCTTGTGCATGAAAATGTCACTCTGTAGCACTGCTTCCAAAAACCCGTAACCACCCACAGCCAGAGTAACTCTCCCTCCATCCATTGCACTGACTGTTAATTTTCAGTTGTTTCTACAACTGATGGGTCATTTCTGGATGCTACCAGCCTCTTTCTCTTGTTGATCAGCAACCCATGCTATGTACAGCATCTTCCACTTTTAGTAAGAACTACTTGGCAAAAAAGTAGTAATCACAGGGTAGTAATCAGTAGTAATCAGAGTTTCTTGTTGGAAAAATTCCAGTACTCTGCTCTGTGTTAAGGCCTAACACACAGAGGTTTGTGAGGATGGATTATTTCCTTGGAAGCAGCCATACCCTGGGTGAGACTTACAGCCCTACCATCAGGGCAAAGGAAGCAGAAAGGGCAGGGAAGTTTATTAGGCTGAGAGTAGATGCAGGGAAGTAAATTGACTCTCAAATTGCAAAAGTAAATGAAGAAGCAGAAAAACACTTTGCCTTGTGTCATAAAAAGAGGCAAGTCTGGCCAGCTTTGTTCTTTTTAACAAGATCCTGCTGCCTTGAGGTAGGTTTAGAAAAAGACTTTTTGAACTTGGGCTTTTCCTTGGAGCCAGGAGAACAGGAGAGGGGTTTTCAGCTGAAACTTAGAATTATTTGAGTTTCAATTTCCCATCTTTACTGAAACACAGCAATACAGTCAACCTCAGGCTTCCAAACCCCTCAAGTATCTCAAACTGTTTCAATATAATCATTGGACCCAAATCATGTCAAAGGCCTTCTCCAAACAACTATTCTAAATGCTATGGTTCTAATGTGGGTGATCCAGAGATGATCAGAAAAACAAACAGCCTCGAGGTTTAGAGTCAGGCATGAACCAGAGAGCTTTTCTCCCTCTCAGCTCCTGAGTCCCACAACTTGTGACTCAATCTCATCACCACAGGCAGCCAGACCAGCCTGGAGAAATGTGCATTGCTGGTAGGAAAATAGATCCAGCTGGCTGCAGGAAGGGAAGGGGACACAAAACCAAACAAGGGCAACCAGGCAGAATAACACATTGGGCTTTTCTTAGACCTCTATTTCACTGGGCTTCATAACACACATGACTATCTGGTCCTTCCTGGAGCCTCAGACACATTTCCTGGGCTGGACACCATGGGCATCTTGGCACTGGTGAATGGGATGGTTCCAGGGGGCAGGTCCTCATCACCAAGCTGCTGAATCACCACTGCAGTCTTTGGCATGTGTTGGCCTTGGCTAGCTAGTGCCTTCCCAAACAATTCCCCCCTCCCACTAGCTGCAATGTTTTGAACAAATACCTTGAAAATCTTGCAGCTGAAATAGAGTTGTTTTCTACCCCAGCTCTCAGAGCATCAGCCTGCAGGAGGAGAGTCTGCACCTCTCTCTAAAGGTACCACTTATTTTGCCATGACAGAGCAGAGCTTTTTTACACACTACTGTAGCTGTAAGACAACTACAACCTGCTCTTCCCACATTCCTACCCCACTCGTATCCCAGGATATAGATCAATAATACCCTAATCAATAAGCTGGTTTCCAGGTATCACTTATGCACTCTTGGAGCTGCACAGACTGAGAAGGTGAGTCATGAGAACATGTCAAGCTGGACAGAAAGGACAGTGGGTCTCCAGAGCAGGTAGCAAGAGGAGGGAAGTGATGTGTATGCATTAGCAGAACTGGCAATTTTGGGAGCGTACATCATAAAGAGCAGTACACAGAAAAGCAGACAGGCTCAGAGCACAGGCATTTGAACTGTGCCAGGGCCAGGGAACTGCTGTTTGTGAGCCCTCTGAAACTGGAGATCTGAATGTTTGCTGCGATTTGCACAGCTGCACGTGTGGCTGTGCTGGAGTCACACCACGAGAGGGAGATGGACACGAGCAGACCCTGCTCTGCTCCAGCCACTTACCCAACCCCATCCCACTGCCATTCAGGGGAATGTCAAACAGCAGCCTTCTCTAGAGAACTTTTACAGGCCAAAATGCAGGGATAGAAGCTTCCCATACCAGCTTGGCTGTTGACTCTGCATAAACCCGAAACTATTGCCCTTAGCAAACAAGTCCAAGGTTGTGACAGACCCTGTGGTGCTCTGTGCTGAAACAGATTATTCCACTTTTCACTCACTCATGAAAACAAGATGATGAAAAGCAAAGTGACCACAGATGGGGGCTGACCTGCTCCTCCAGGAACCCTGCCTGTGGGACAGGCCAGGCCATAGCTGGGCAGAGGAGCTGTCCTCAGCCAGGACATGGGCTCTCTCTCACTCCTGCCATACTTCCATGACCACTGCCAGCTCTCCACACACCTCCAGAGGAACAACAGACTGGCAATACTTCTGGAACTGAAACATTAAGTTTGGTCACAGCCAGCCCAAGTGAGCTGCAAAAGTCCCTTACCTCGCTGTAGCAAATTCAGAGCATCACCTCATTTTGACTCTGTCCCATAACATCTTCACAGACAAGTTAATGAAGTATGTGCTAAATAAATGTGAAGCAAGCTGGATTGAAAACTAGCTGAATGGTTGGGCTCAAAGCATTATAATCAGTGGCACAAATTACACATAGAGACCAGTCATCAGTGGTATAAGCCAGGCATAATAAGTTTAATTTAATTAATGACCAGAATCTTGGAGCAGGGTGCACTCTCAGCAAGTTTGGGGAAGTCACAAAACTGGAAGTAGTGTTGTGTACACCAGAGGGTTGTGTGGGCATCCAGAGAGTCCTCAGTAGGCTGGAAAAATGGGCTAACAAGATCCCCTTGAAATTCCAGAAGAAGTGCAGAGTCCTACCTCTGGGGAGGAACAACTCCATCCGTACATGCTGGTGGCCCTCCAGCTGGAAAGCAGCATGGCAGAAGAGCCCTGGAGGGTCCTGGTGGCCACCAAGGTGACCACCAAGGCAGTATCTCCATGGGCTGCATTAGGAGGAATGTTGTCAGCATTTCCAGGGAGGGAATCCCTCCCTTTCTCTCCCAAACATTGGTCATATCACATATCCAGAGCCCAGTCTAGCAAAAGCAGACCAGGACTTGGGGTTTAGCCAGCTGCAAAGCTCCATACATGGATCTACACCATTTTAAGCACTTGTAGGTGTTCAAGAGCTGATGCAGCTCCCTGAGCAGACCTATTCCCATCGGTAAAACCGAGTCAAGGAGCACAGCCAAACACAGCAGTAAAAGCCAATCTGCTACCAAGTGGTTTGAATGCACCTCTTCAAGGCCACTTAGGCTTGAGAGAGGAGTGAAGCCAACGTGTGTGAGGCTGAATTAGGGCCATTAGAATCTTTCCTGGCACAGCTGACCAGTTCAAGCCTTGTACCCAGCTGATGCAGCCAGACAGCTCCTGCCAGGCGAGCTAAACCAGTCAGGGACCATTCAGCATTTTTCTGGCGCTGCCTCTGGTTGAGATCCAATGGCAAACCCCTGTTCTGACCATGTCAAGCACTGGGCTTGGTCCAAGGGATCTTCTGAGAGACACCTTCCCAGAGACCACATAAGAAGAAACATCAAGCATCTTCACCACGGAGAACTGATGAGGTAAGTCACAGATTTAGACCTCCTAAACCACACAGAACTTAGGTGTCAGACACCAACACCAGCTGCCTTGTCCTCAGCACCAGGTGGTCTTCATACATGCCTAAAATCAAGAGGCAACTCTCTGATCCCCTGTGTTACCTGCATGATCAATTTGCGCACATTCACCTGGTGCCCCAGAGCTGGTGGCCCACTCCCAGGCAGGGGATAAGTGACAGCTGCAGGACAAACACGTGGCACATCTCAAGCCTTTTGCCTGGGAATGGCCATTGCAGGTTCAATCTTCCCACCTTGGACCCCAAAGGATACCTACATCACTGAGTGGCCAGCACTGGGGGTTAGTGCTGGGCACCAGAGCTGGCACTGAGCTACATCTGGGAGGTTTTCTGTCATTCCCACCTTTCTACATCAATCCTACACAGAGGGAATCTCAGTCCTCAGGCAAGCAGGGGGCTTTGCCTAGGGCACACAGCTGCAGGCAGGCATTCCTGCATCCACCTCTCCAATAGCTGGCTGCACCTGGGATCCAGTGATTCTGTCACATGGCACTGGAGCTCTTCCCTGCCCTGCTCCAGCCCAGAGCAGGCTGCTGCCAGGGACAGCATTCCCACACGGGCATCAGCAGGCTGTGATCCTGTTACTTATTAACCAGCTCTGATAACCTAAACAATGCACTGCTCGGAGATATCCATCACTGACCTGACAGCCACTGGCTTTTTTGTGTGTCACTCCAACCTGTCAAATACCTCATTAAGGCACCAGAATCAGACAGAGCAGTCCTGAATCTGGCTCCTTTGTGCAAGGACCTGTGGTGACAGGACAGGTGGGAGTAGTTTCATGCTGACAGAGGGCAGTCCAGATTAGATATCAGGAGGAGATTGCTCCCTGTGAGGGTGGGGAGGCCCTGGCACAGCCCTTGCTTGTGGCTGGCCCATCCCTGGAAGTGTTCCAAGTGGGGTTGGGCAGGGCTTGGAGCAACCTGGGACAGTGAAAGGGGTCCCTGCTCAGGGCACAGGGGTGGAGTGAGATGGGCTTTAAAGTCTCTTCTAATCCAAAACCTTCTGGGATGCTGTGACCCCGACGTTAGCTCAGTTGGCCAGAGCATGGTGCTGAATATCACCAGGGTTGTGAGTTCATTGTCTGTGTGGGCCATTTGCTTAAGAGTTGGACCCCATGATTCTTGCAGGTCCCTTCCAACTTAGAATATTGTGAATCTGTGACTCCTGGAGGAAAGAAATACCCTACAGCACAACCCAGGAGTGAGCCCTGCCTGCCCCTTGTGCTGCACCCCTTGAGGGAGCACTGAAAAGTTGTTGTTTGAAATAACTTGAAGCCAGGCCTGGGCATCCCTGAAATACAAGAAGTGTGAAGCTTAAAACTCAGTCTGAACAGTCTCCCTGTGAGGGTCTCCCATCCAAATCACCCAATGCATTTCCCCTCTTCGGACGTGCAAGGCTTCATTTCACCAGCCAAAAAGCAAAGGCAGCCCAAGGAGAAATGAATGGTAAAGGGAAATTATGTTAACTGCACTAGGGTGAAGCAGCTTCCCCTGCAAAATTTCATGTTCTTCTGGGTGCAAAGGCGTAGGATGACAGTGTCTGCTCACTCACAGGGGCTGCTGCCTTTTGATCAGAGGAAGACAAGCTCTTGCAGCAATGCTAAGCTGACAGCTTATATCAAATGCCCTTCTCTTAAGGGAGGAAAATATCCAGTCTGCTGTTAAAAACATCTCCATAGAAAGAGATGCACCCTGAGAATGAGTGCAGTGAGAATAACATCCCTCCAGCTCATGTGCATGCTGGGGCTGCTTCCACAGGGCTGTGGGAAGCAAAGTCATAAAGCTGGATGGGTTCTGGTTCCACAATAAACCATTCTCTCAGCACACAGCTCAATCTGCAAGGCTGCTTCTCCCAGCCATCCCTGTGAAAGAGTCCTGAAGTGAATTCTACTATGGCTTAAATTAGCCTAAAATGTCCTTTAAGTTCACCATCTTCTTCTCTGCCCTTTCTCCTGCATTACTATTCAAGACTTCCCTCTTCAGCCTCTTCTCTGTCATTTGCAGCACTTTCACAGCCTTATAAACCTCTCAACTATGCCAAACTTCTGATATTTTAGATTTCTCCAATGAGATGGGGAGGATAGGTTAATTTTTTTTTTTTCTTTTTTTTTTTTTTTTTTTTTTAAAAAAAAAAAAAAA
>VWZP01004408.1:117335-133401 GCA_013396995.1 Dicaeum eximium | reverse complement strand
CCCTTGAATTTCTCAAATAATTGATAAAAAGCAATTAAACAATGGAAGGTCACGAGGTCCTCCACTGCATTTCATTAACAGAACAGTGCTTCTGAACACTACCCAGAAACAGGAAAACATGATAGGCTGCTGAACACAAAATGCTGTGTTGCATGTTCCCAGGTCAGAATTTTGATATGATGCTATTGGATAAGGAGGATAATGCTGGAGAGGTCAAGCTCAGGTACTAAGAGCCCATTTTAAAATCTCCTGGTTTTTTAAGTGGTAGAGAAGGAGAAAGGACAAAATTCAGGGAGACTTAATGTAAAAAAAAAAAAAAAGAAAAAATAAAAATAAAATAATTCTTTTTTTTAAGAAAATTTAAAAAAAAAGAAACAAGCAAAAAACCCAACAACAACAGCAGGAAAGAGGACATTTGGATAGATTGTTGGCAAGAGACCCAGGACAGAGCAAGAGGAAAGGTGGAGAATTCAAAGGGGAACCTTCTTAACATTCACTTGGAGCTCACTAAGTGGGAGGAGAAACAAATCAGTAATATCAGGACAGGAGCCATGCTAGCCTATATAAGCTGGAGGGACATTTTCTGTTCCCCTACTTTCCTACTGGCCTAACCAGCAAACCTACAGCTACTCCTGAGCTCATCTGAGAGGTAAGAGCACTCTGTTCTTTCCTTTTAATGCACCCTGTTACTGACTTACCTGGGTCTTTCCCTCAAAACACCTGGCAGACAGCATTTGAGCAGTCCTGCTGAAGGAGAAGCTGAGGCTCAGGAGCACAAGAATATCAGTTATCAAGAAGCTTCTAGCAGGCTGAAGATTTACTAGTACTGCTTAGCCCAGGTGGCTGAACCTTGGAGGAAAAAATGAAAAGAAATAAAGAAAGAAAAGAAATACCCAAAACTCTTTAACATTTCCTTTTACTGCCTTTCCATTCTGCCAAATGAAAATGACCAGATAGTAATAATACTTGGCTGATGTGATGGTGTCTCTGTATTTCTCTGTCCCTGAGAGGCAGATCTCTGAAAACTAAATGGCATATGAGCTTAATGAATATTTGAATCTGAGGGGTAAGCTTTCTTTTGAACTAATACTTTGAAATATATCTTCTTTGGGAGAGCCTGGACTGGTTTTTTTCCAGTGAGGGTCAAGTGCATTATTGCCTGTTTCAAGGATTGTGCTTGTGCTTGCGTGTGTTCCTAAGCCTAACACAATATTAATCCAGCTTTACTGCACCCCTGGTAACACTACACGGGCTGTGCTGGAATTAGAGCTGCTGAGGGTCTGGCCCTTTCCTCCTATTGTGCTTGGATGCAGGAATTCCTCTAAAAACAGGCTGCTCACAGGGCTTGGCTGCCTGCAGACTTCGCAGCAACAATTCAGGGAATGCAAGACACAATGGCTGTGATTGTGCAGTAGCAGGTCCTCGGGTCCTTGCACAAACAAACCCCTCACCACAAAGTAAACCCTCAGAGAAACCTGAATTTTGGCAGGGAGAGAGGAAAACTCCAGAAAGAAGAGAAAGCACTAGGTAACTCTGGTGCATTTTCACAGATAAAAGCCCCATGTCCAGCTTGGCAGCGCCCATTACCTGGGGGTATTAATCAGCCAAAATAAAGACTCTGTCCCTCTCCCACCTGCAAGCACAGCACTGCTCTTACCATGCACAACACAAAACCAGCGTGTGCCTCCTCCTCAGCAGCTGAATAAAGGAGTATTTTCTGGGCC
The DNA here is from genome assembly GCA_013396995.1 of Dicaeum eximium. Classification (NCBI taxonomy): domain Eukaryota; kingdom Metazoa; phylum Chordata; class Aves; order Passeriformes; family Dicaeidae; genus Dicaeum; species Dicaeum eximium. The sequence goes on along the minus strand of VWZP01004408.1, from coordinate 131,677 downwards.
AGGGGCTGTGGGAGTGCAGCCCCAGCACAGAGCCAGCTTTAACAAGGCATGACTGAGACACCGTGGGTATGGCATGACAGGGAGGAAGTGTACACAAGTGGAAGGAAAATTGATTTAGGGAGACATGGGGTTGCATTAACGTCAGAACTTTGCTACAGGACATTTATTAACTCTGAAAGGATGATTGGAAAAACACAGTAGATTAACATCTCGGCCCTGTGATGATTTCGTCATCATAAAAGAGAAATATCTTTTTTATGTTTTCTGTTTTGTTTCGTGGGAAGCTCACACTTCCCATGAAAATTATTTTAAATTGTTTCTCTGCACCTACAGCACACTACAAATCACTTGTACTTGCACCACTGAGATGAAAAGTGCTCTGCCTGGGTTCTGCTGCTGCTCCTGCATCTCACCAGTTACAAACCAGTACTGGGAGTTTGCACTGCAGGGCTGGAACACCTCTCGAGGGTTTATGTGAGACCAGGCACTGTGCTCCAAGCTGTCTGTCTGAGAACAGGACTCAGTCTTTAAAAAGCTTTCTTCTCGGACTAATAGAAATCAAGGAAAAGAAAATTACCAAACCTGCCCCCCTGCAGAAGCCAAGCAGTCTGTTCCAGCAGAACACTGCAATAATTTCCATTTCCTTCCTTTGTGCACTAAGAAAAAAGAACGCTTTCAGTGAAAACCCTGTGTTTGCATAACTTCAACTGCAGGTCTTCAAAACACCTGCTGCAGGTCTTTTGAAAGACTCACATGAAATCCCCACCAGGACAGGTACACTTCAGCCTGTGTTACTATTCAGACATCACTCTGTTAACATTCTCTGAGCATATCCACAATTCTGAGATCAGACACCTTTTGTATTCTCTCCTTTCTTAAACACCTGCTCCACCTACTCCTTGAAGCAACATAACAAGTTAACAAATCATTAATCTATGCATATGTATGGTAGGTACTGCTTTGTAAAATCACTAAAAATGCCTAAAAATTTTATGCAGGTGCCAGTTTCCAAGTGTTTCACTACCTCTTTATGTTCTTATTTGACAACTAAGTAGAAGTAGTGCAAGTCCCTCACACTCTGTGTTTCTGAATAGATGGGACAAGCCTCAGGGCTGTGGTGACAACAAAACCCCCTCAGACAGGCTGCAGCCCCCACACAGTGCCTGGGATGGGATTCAGGGAAGTCATGAAACCAGTGGGGCTGGATCTGGGTCTTTACTGTGTCATGAAGACCCCATCCTAAACCAAAGATTTTCTTGGCCTACAGCCATTTCCCACCTGGATGCTCTGCAGGGGAGGAGGTTGTTCAATAATGGTTTCATTCTCCCTGAGCATAAATAATCACAGAATGGTTTGGGTTGGGAGGGGTCTTTAAAGCTCATCCTGTGCCACCCCCTGCCATGGGCAGGGACACCTTCCACTAGATCAGGGTGCTCCAAGACCTATCCAACCTGGCATTGAACATTTCTAGGGATGGTTCAACTACAGCTTCTCTGGGCAATCTCTGACAAGGCCTCACCATCCTGACATGGAACAATTTCTGCCTAATGTCTAATCTAACCCTGCCCTCTCTCAGCTGAAGCCCCTGCCCCTTGTCCTGTCACTCACTACGTGCTCTATGAGCGGGTGAAGCTCCTGTGGTCCTCTCTGGAGAGACCATCCCTAGATCAAATGGAACTGCCTGAGGGGCTGGAATAGAGGAGCTTTAAAGGTCCTTTCCAGCACAAGGTATTCCGTGGCTCTTTGACATAATGAACATGAGTGTGAGCAGCACTGCAGGACAGAAGGTAACCAGGATCAGCCCCAGCCTCTGTGACTCTGAAAGCTCGGCGCACGCTGGGTGTTCATGGAGTGTGAAGTTGAGACAGGTTAATGCAGGTGACTCACCAGGTCACCTGGTCCTTTTGCCGTGCCAGCTGCAGTGAACTGGCTTCATCCCTGCCCATGGAAACCCAGGGCAGAGGAGCAATGCCAGCTCACACTTGCCTTTATAAGGCAAAGCAATACGTCAATTTTTTGGTGAATTCAGGCCCTCAGCTTCATCCGTGTTTATCCCCACTGTGCAATCAGACTGATGGTGACTCCAACACTCCACATGCACATTACAGCCTGCTCTGCAGACTGCTGGGTGCAGACAGCCCCTCCCTCAGCGTGCAGGGAGCACCCAGGGCGTGCCAGCGTGGCTCTCACAGCTCCGCACCGCAGCAGCGCCGCATTTTACAGGTCAGCAACAGGGAAAGCCCATGCTGCATAAAGAGGGAGATCCTTTAAAAGGAAAATGTAAATGCACATTCACCAAGTGGAGAGCATTTATCTTGGCTGGAAATTTTGATTCACTGAAAGTACCTTCAGTTCACATGTTCCAGAATAAAGTGAAGGTTAATGAATTAAGGTAATGTATTATGACAGACCCCAAAAAAGCCTTCCTGTATGAAGACACCATCCCCAGCACCACTCTTTCCTCCTTTTCTTTTCTTCCTTATCCTTTTTATTCCAGGTCCTTACCTTCATGTCCTACACAAAGCCAAACTCAATACTTTTCTGTATACACTGGTCCTGTAATCAGCTTCTCTATGGAACCTATCATTTTATTACCTGGTCTCTTCCAGAAGGTAGAAAATGTCCATTTATTATTTGTGCAAATATTTACTACCTCCTGAAAGGTCACCAGCAGCCCTCCAGTGCCATAAGAGTAAGAAACTGGCCAGGATTAACCAAGGGTGCATTAACCAGGCATTCCCCTACACAGACTCAGAGCAGCTTAGCCACAGCAGAGGGTCTGGAACTGCAATGTCCAGGGGTGAAACAGCTTAAGTACTCAGCACCTGTGTTTCTGAACTATGGGTTCTCTCCCTCAGCTGTTCACAAATTAATAAAGTTTTGAGTGATTCAAGGACTAACACAAGACCTATGTGTCTGTATCATCCTATTTAGACCATCAACTCCCAATATAAATTCATTACTTCTTGCACAGGCTGGTACTCACCAGTGAGACCTGAAGCACCACTGGTTCTGTACTCACACAAGGACACACTTTGTCTGGTGTTTGCCTGATACTTACCAAGAATTAGTTCAGGATACATAGTATGCTCCAGGAACAGGGGATTTTATTTATTTGCTAACTTCATATTCAGAATTGGCTCTAAGACAAATAATGAATTGGCTATAGGCACTGTTTTTTACTTGGGTGTAAGCCTGTAATCCATGTGCCTGAGCAATGCTGTCTGTGCTGTATGAGGTGCCAAAGGTTATTCCAGCAACCCCTTATGCAAAGGGTGTGTGTCCCAAAGGGGACCCCATGTCCCAGAACCAAACACCTTATTTAGGCCTGAACACCTTTGCTGGGCCTACAACAGTCCCCTACTTTATTTAAACTTTTTGTAGCACCTGCTGAATTTAATAAGTGTATTTTCATTAGTCCCCAAGGGTTTCTTGCTACAGCTTCCAACATGTGGTCCCCAATATTGTCTCAGCTGGGAAGAAAGCAACATGACTAAGGCAGAGTGGAAAGCAAGAGCTGTGAATTTGGGCATCAAACTCTTGGATCAATGCTGGGTCCTTCTAAAGATTGGTCAGTTTGAAGTGCAGCTCAAATGAGAAAAAGGAATGTATGAATGCATGTGGGGAATGGAATAAGGCCCCATGGGCAACCCCAGGCTAAAGCTGTACTCACAAGAAAGGTTTAACTGATCCCAATAGGTGATTATGAAACTGAATTTAGGTGGCTATTATTGATGGGTGATGGATAAGTTCAAACTGGAAATACGGGTTGAGCAGCAGAGAAGGTCAACAAATAAAACATATTCTTATAACTGCGGAAATCTGGGAGGACAGAGAATGTGAAGAGGGAATGTGCTCATGGAAACAAAAGGATCAGGTGTTCAGAGCAAGGATTTTCCTCTTTCTGGTTCTAAAGTAACATGTGGTGAGCAGTTATGTGGTAAAGAGAATAAACAGGGATCGGAAAGAGACATTCTAATNTTCCCTTGAATTTTACCAAAGGTTCAGAACATCAGCATGGCAAACTGTGTTGATGTCAAGATAGAAACCAAGGGGGAAAGAATGCCAATGAAGCAGAATCCACTGAGCACAGGTGGGAAGAGTTTCTGCAGAGTTGTGGGTTATCTCACTGGAGACATGAAGGATTTTGGAACCTGGCTGAAAGGTAAACCTATTTCTTCGTGACTAATGACAGCGGATTCCAAATAAAAAGCACATCAAAGGAGTAATAACCAACTTCCCAGTGATGTGATTCAAGTTAGGGTAGTACAGAAACTACCTCTTCCCTGATTTATGTCCATTTTGTAGGAGAAAAAATCAGCTTTGTGCAGAGAGATCCACATACTGCTTAAATCTTGGGGGTGTCTGAGATGACATTTACCTCCCAGCATGCCATGTACAAAGTGAATTTAGTCCCACAGAACATAGCCCTGGATGGTTATTCTGTACTCTGCCATTCTTCTTAACGCTCCATGTCCTTTCAGCTGAGCAGTTTCTGTCAAGCCTAAAGCCACTGTGAAGTTAAATTACACCTGGGTAGGTGTGTTTGGTCCCTGTAATAAATCAGCAGTGGGATACACACACGATTTGCCATCTGAGCCACAGACATCATAAATTAGCTGGTTCATATGAATCTGGGCCAGGACACTTTATAACACAGGGTTCTGGCAGCCTCACTGTTCATCTCAGTTTTCCAGCTGTAAGCCTTCGCTGTGGACCATAATAAATCCCTGTCAGGTTTTACAGTCTTGTTGATTCATTGCTTCAGTCGTGGTGCCAAGTCCCACTGCCAAAACTTTTCCCGAGTTTCAAAAATACATCCCAAATCAGTACCACCTGCACACTTTAGGGGGCTTGTTTTATAACTGAATTTGATCTTTTCCAGACAAACCTCTCATGATCCAGCTCCTTGACTGGGTGCTGCGTGGGATATCCCAGGTGATGTTTGTCAACAACCCCCTCAGTGGGCTGGTCATCCTGGCCGGCCTCCTGCTGCAGAACCCGTGGTGGACACTCACAGGATGTGTGGGGACACTTGTCTCAACCTTAACAGCACTTATTCTGGGTCAGGACAGGTGAGTTCACCCTTCCCCCCCTCAGGTGGCCGCTTCAGTGCTGATTTATGTGTTAGATGTTTTGATGTGGATGAGAAGCCTGAATTTAGTGGGAGGTGCCCTTGTCCGTGGCATAGGGTTGGAACAAGGTGGTCTTTAAGGCTCTTTCCAACCCAAACCTTCTATGATTTCATGTGATCCAGCCTTGACTGGGCACGTATCTCATGTGGTAGGAGCAGGCAGATCCTCCCAGCAGCTGCACCTGGTGCAGAGGGACCCTGCACAAACCTGCAGAAGGGGTGGGTGCTGACCCAAGGGTGCGAAATCGAATTTCGGTGGATGAGTTACAGCAGGGCATCCCCAAAGAGAGCCACAGCTGGGTGGGGAGGGAGGGCTGATGTGAGCAGAGCATCCTCAGGGGAGAAGTGTTCAGGACAGCTGTTCCCTGCACACAGATCAGCCATAGCAGCAGGCCTGCATGGATACAACGGGGTCCTGGTGGGATTGCTGATGGCTGTCTGCTCTGCTGATGGAGACTACAACTGGTGGCTCCTCCTGCCAGTGGCACTGGTGTCCATGACCTGGTAAGTCAGATGGCTCCTCTGCTTCTCCTTCCAGCCCCGGAGTTCCCACGTGTGAGACTGAGCTGTTGTGTTTCTGTGCAGCCAACAGTGGAAAGGAACACAGCTAACACACATGTACTGTTAAATCTGCATTGTTATTTACACTTTTAACTCAGATGTAATCCAGAAACAAATAAAAATACCCACATAATCACAAATAATCCAGTGGGGAAAACAAAAATCAGTGGCTGATCACGTGTAATTCAATATTCTGAGTGTGAGTCATATTGCTGTGATACATCAATTCATTTCTGTTTCAACAGGAGCATTATTTTCACTATTTCCTACCATCATCAACCACAAGTGTTTCATCTATTTAAGCCACCATATAAAAATGTCATGAAAATTTACTTCTCCAAGCACAGAAGCTGTTCAGTGGTCCCAAGATGTGATGGTTGACGCTAATCAAAACAAACAACCAATAATATTTTGCTCTTATATATGACACCATAATCTGCTAAGTATTTGGCCAGCAAAAAATTTTGAAACCTGGTCTTTGACCCCAAAATGTCTAGCTGCAGATTGCTAAAACCACACATGTAATTTGTCTGCCTGAATTTCACGTGGTGTTGCAGTCACTTTGATGCCAGCTTTTACTGCTGATCCACAAGACTGAACAAGGGCACGCAGCCACATTCACAGTTCACAGTTCACTCAGACCCAGCATGGCTATCCTACTCTCAGTCCACTCCAGGTGCTAAAAAGAAAAGGTAAACACTGAGAATGAGCTGGGAAATAAGTCCATTAAAGCATTGGATCCTGTATCCTTCGTGCTTACCAAATTCACCATTCATACTAACATAACATGACAGGAATCTGCACATTGATAGTTGCCTTTGGAGGGGTAGGAAATTTATGGAGTGACCTTTTATGTCTCTGATTTGATCAGAAAGATTGAGGAAATCAAACAGATAGAAGGAGGAGAAGGTGGTTTGGTTTGGTTTGGTTTGGTTTGGTTTGGTTTGGTTTGGTTTGGTTTGGTTTGGTTTGGTTTGGTTTGGTTTGGTTTGATTTTTTGTTTGTTTTAAATAGACCATATTTTCTGCAGCTGGGTTTTTAGCTGGATGTGGTTCTGGTGTGATTTTTGCCCATCAGACAAGCTCCTAGTGAGACCATTTTGTTCTTCTTTCAGCCCTATTTTCACCAGTGCTTTAAGTGCAGTTTTCTCTAAGTGGGACCTGCCTGTTCTCACCTTGCCTTTCAACTTGGCCTTGACCCTCTACCTGGCTGCTTCAGGACCACACAACCTCTTCTTCCCTACAACTGTGGTTAACCCTGCAACAGCAATGCCAAACATCACCTGGGCAGAGGCTGAAATCACAATGGTAGGATGTCCTAAGGGTAACATTCCCCTTCATTTACAATTAAAATGCTATAGAAATGTATTCTCTTCCTTTATAAATTCCTGGTTTGGGTTGGATGGGACCTTAAGTGACCATCTAGTTCCACACTCCCCTGTGGGCAGGGACACCTTCCACTGTACCAGGCTGCTCCAAGCCCTGTCCAGCCTGGCCTTGGACACACCCAGGGATCCAGGGGCAGCCACAGCTGCTCTGGGCACCCTGTGCCAGGGCCTGCCCACCCTCACAGACAGCAATTCCTTCCCAATATCCCATCTGTCCCTGCCCTCTGGCACTGGAAGCCATTCCCTGTGTGCTGTCCCTGCATGCCTTGTCCCCAGTCCCTGTGCAGCTCTCCTGGAGCCCCTTCAGGCCCTGGCAGGGGCTCTGAGCTCTCCCTGGAGCCTTCTCTTGTGCAGGTGAGCAGCCCCAGCTGTGCCAGGCTGGCTCCAGAGCAGAGGGGCTCCAGCCCTGGGAGCATCTTAGTCACCCTCCTCTGCACTGGCTCCAGCAGCTCCACATCCTTTGTTACTGCACTATGGCCTGGCAGTACAAAATTTGATTTATAAGAGAACTATTATCCAAAATATAAGAGTTTACTCTAGGAATGTACCTTTTTGATAGCTTGAAAATGAGAATCTTTTCATGTGCAGTTGGATCCAAGTGTATAGATTATAATCTTGGAACACTCTCTTGAATCTGATTACCCATTTCTATTTCTATGCATATACTGATCATCTCCCCATAGCTAAGGTTGTGCTGAGAGTTCCAGTTAACTCACAGGGTAATTTTAATTTTTCAGATACAGGCTGTTTATAAAATTGCATCTTTCTGATTAGACATGAGCAAGCACATATTACCGTGGTGTAATGGTTAAAAATTTGGGTGCAGTACACATTAACGTATTTTTAATTTATATTCAAGTGGGACCTTTCCAAAATAACAATTTATTCTCCTGGATTACACCATAAACAATACAGATACCAGAGTAGCTATTTTCTCCCAAGGCTCAGCTGACTATTTTAAGGGTTTCCCAGGGAGTGATTAAAAAAATGAAGTTAATTGACACTAAATAGAAACCCACAAGTGACATTTCTCAAAGAATATTTACTGTGGCACATTGTTTTATGGAGACTGTATACAGAAAAGTGCCTTAAAACCATCTTTAATCTGTGACCAAGCTGGGTTCTGCCCCACCAGCCCAGCAAATCTTGCTCATATTTCTAGTGAATCCCAAGGGAACCATCCCCTAAATTCACTCTCATGGTCCCTATGGATATGCAAAAACAGTCAAGTCAGCAGCACATGCAAAGAGGATGATTAAACCCTTTCACAAAATCTCTGATATTAGAGCAAAGACCTGGCAGAGGAGCTCAGGGCCAGGGAACAAGCCATGGCTCATTTTCATTGAAGGGGAAACCCTTTGGAAATGCCCTGCTGTCTCCTGAGACGTGTCCAAATGTTCCACTTAAAAAGAAGGACTGCATCCAACAAATGCCAAAAATGAGCCTGGCCAAGAAAAATTGGTTTAAGAACAAAAAAAGTTACAAAGCTGACAAATTGTCTTGTTTGGTTTGTTAATTTCTACAGCTCCTGCAATCCATTCCAGTGGGCGTGGGCCAGGTTTATGGTTGTGACAATCCTTGGACTGGTGGGATTTTCCTGATTGGATTGTTTATCTCCTCTCCACTCATTTGTGTCCATACAGTGATCGGCTCAGCTGTGGGCATGCTGGCAGGTAATGATTTGGCTTGTGCCACAGATCTATATAAAAGCATGGAGAATAAAATAGGAACTGCAATAGATGGAGCAATTAAAGTCACAAGTATTTCACACACTGAAGAATGGCATGGCTCCTTGGAAACAAAATATACTCAAACTTCTGTTTTAAGAATTCTTTTGATTGGCTTCCCCATTGTCTTACTTTGTTTTACAACAGTGGAAACCTTCAGAAGAAAAAAGTGTCTGTTGTGCTGAGATTAATTTTTACCACAAAATACTTAATTTCTGGGTGTATCCTGGTGGGCTTAGGGGCAGATCAATGAAAGTCACAGCCATCAGCCTGAATGTGCAGGCCTCAGGGATTCATTTAAGGTTCACATGTAGCCCCATTGACTCATGTGTGTTCTGTTGAAATCAAATCACCAAAATCTGCTCAGCAGCAACAGGAAAATTCTGCCACGATTCCCTCAGACCATAGCAACAGGACTACAAACAGCTCTGTGTACAAATGCTGGCTAGAGCCCTTGAAAATCTGGATTCATGCCACTTCTCCATCGCTTTTATCTCTTTGGCCAAGGAATGACACACCTCTGACTTTATTTTCCAGGGCTGAGCTTAGCAACGCCGTTTAGCCAGATCTACTCGGGGCTGTGGGGCTACAACAGCTGCCTGTCCTGCGCTGCCATCGGGGGCATGTTCCTGGCTCTCACGTGGCAGACACACCTCCTGGCCATGGCCTGTGGTGGGTACCTGGGGTCAGACAGGATGCCTGTGCAGCAGAGAGGGGCTGGAGCCACATGGGCACTCCCAGCAGGCAGATGGATGTGGGTGAGGATGAGGAGTGGCTTTAACGCACCCTGTGCTTTCATTTTTGGCCAAGGGTTGTGTTTAAAGAAAGAGCTGTGCTCAGTAGACACATGCTAACTAAGGTCTTTGAGATCAGATGCTTTGTTTTGAGTCGTAATTGTATTTGTTTGCTCATTGCTGGATGAATTGTTTTGGTTTTTTTCCAGCCATAGATACCAGCTCAAATTCCTTCTCTGAAGAAGGATTCCTAATCTTTCAGAAGTGTGGAGCTCTACTCTAGTTAGACAGTACACATTCCCCATTCTCTTGAAATGGATCAAAGGCATGAGCTGGGCAACACAGCAGGATTAAAGAATTATTTATAAGGCAATTCCATATGAAATTTCAATATCAGAGCGAGCTGGGAGTGAAATTATTGCTCATTCAATGCTCATATAAGAAAAATTTAGCTCTGTATGTCATTGACCCACCTTCAAGCCCTGGAGGCAGGACAGATGAGAGTGGAAGGGTTATTTTCCTATTTAACCCCATCCATCAAGCTTCATACTTTCCATATCAGTGCATTTTTCAAAAGCCCATGATACCACAGCACATTTTTCATCACTCCAGTTCTGATTGTTTGCTTGTTTGTTTGTTTGTTTTGCCCCTCCCATAAGCTCCAGGTTGGGGGGGACACAGGAGGGGGTTTAGCAGGGTACAGTCCAGACAAGGCCACAGTCACTGGTTGAGCTACCCAAGGCAGAAGAAGAGATGTTTGTCATTGCTGTTCTACACTATGAGCAGCTGAACTCACCAGGAACTGCCTTTCTTTTCCATAGCCCTCTTCACTGCCTACCTGGGAGCAGCAGTGACCCACATGTTGTCTGTGGTAAGTAGTGTATTAGATAAGGGCTGGTTCTCAACACTGAATTTCCCCTGTTTGTCAGACAAAACACCCAGATGTGGAGAAAAATTCAGCCAAAGGCAGAAATGGTCTGGGAGAGGAGTTACATATTTGTTCACTTATATGAGGCCAATTTCTACTCACTTAAAACATATATCTGCTTAAACTAAAAAAGTCTTTATTCTCACTTCATACCTGTTTTACTTTTCCATTCTAAACCTTCAAGCCTCCTCCAAGGTCTTAGGCCAAACACTGTGTCCATCTCTATTTCTGAGCTTGTATGTTCGAGGCCTTGGGAGCTCTCTGTGCCTGCATTTCCCACAGTAGATGTTGCAGGCTAATGCACCATAAAGAAACCCACCCTCCCTAAGAAAAGAGTGTAAAACCGAGCCTAGACCTCCTCCAGAAACCTTGTTCCAAAGTGGCTGGCTCTGAGCCTTGCTCAAAAAAAAGGAAGACACATAGTAAATGGGTGGTTTGTTATTTTTCTTTGCAGTTTGGGGTGCCACCAGGGACCTGGCCCTTCTGCCTGTCTGCGCTGACCTTCCTGCTGATGACCACGAACCTCTCTGCCGTCTGCAGGCTGCCGCTCTCCAAAGTCACCTACCCTGAAGCCAACAGAGCTTATCACCTGATGATGAAGAAACATGAGAGGTCTTGCTGTGAGGCATAGAGACCCAAGGAGAGAGAAACTCAGCAGATTTTAAGGCTAGAGCACGAGGTGTTTGCCCCACAGACTGTGATTTGTGAGCTACAATGTCCAACACCTCCTGCTGTGTGGAGAGACTTTTCCCACCACATCTGTTTGTTCTGTTCAGAAGATTTAGGTAGGACTGGGCTGTGCTGGAAGGACCTTTCCCAAGATCAACCTGTTATGATTTTAAAGCACATATGTCTGAAAAGGCACTTGAATTATAAGCAATGGGAAAATGACTGATAACCTGAAAAACAAAACATATCTCTGTGAAATTGAAGATGCCGAAATCAGACATAAAGAAATAAAGAGAATCTTTCAGCATATGAGGGGACTTCAAGTTAATGGATAAACATCTTATGACAGCAATAGGAGGCATCTTAGAGAGTTTCACTGTAGCAGAGAAATGGAATCAAGTGCACTCTTTGCCAAGTAGAAAATAAGTTGTGAAGAATTCTACCAGGAAGGCCTCTCAAAGCCCATGGAGAGAGATGTTCATTAGCAATCAACAGACCTAAGATAGACATGATTTTTGTGATTTTTGTGTTACTCTTCATGATTTCTCTTAATACTTGAATTTGGTGATGGGTTAGCAAAGGAGGGGACAGCAAGAAAGTCATTGCTGTCCCTTTCCTGTGCAATAAAACAGCTCTGTTCAGTCAATGCACAAATAGAACCAATTTGAGCTGATCTTCTTAACTTCTCCCCCTGCACTGTCCCACTCAGCCCATGAATATCAAAATGCTGCACTGTCCCACCTGCTGCTGGAGCTCAGGATGCTCAGGGAGACCTTGTGGCTCTGCACAAGTCCCTGCCAGGAGGGGACAGCCGGGGGGGTCGGGCTCTGCTCCCAGGGAACGGGGACAGGAGGAGGAAATGGCCTCAAGCTGGGCCAGGGAGGTTTAAATTGGATTGGATTATTGAGGATAATATCTTTGTAGAAATGGTTCTCAAGCCTAGGAACAGGCTCCCAGGGTGGGCAGGCAGGGAGGAGGGAGGTTGGCCTTGCACCCAGCAGCGTGGGTCACCTCACAGGCTTTAACTCAGCCCCTTTCTGCCCTGACATACTCTATCTCATGTTGAAGCTCATATCTCCACCAAAAATATTCCATTTGCTCAGGTCCTTCAGCTGACAGGAGTCTGCATGAATTAACGTCACACCAGGAAAAGCAAATCAAAACCTGTTTTCCTTGTAGCAGATGAAATAAAACCTAGCATGATTTTTGAGTTTGGGAAGGGGGGGGAAAAAAACCCAAACCATGTATTTTTGCAAACATCAAAAAGACCTGATTGTAAAATATTTGTAATCAACTGTTGGCAGTATCTTCTGGTGAAGTTTTAGGTTTTCAGATGTTCAACAGTATTTCTGTATGACTGACACTCACTTGTAAAATGTAGCATTTCCATGATTTACTAAATAAATATCTACATAATGTTTTGTGGAGTTAATTTCTAAAACAAACATTCATACTTTTCTGAGTTTGGTATAAGTTTCTCTCTCTTTATTATCATTAAGTTCTTCCAAAGATAGAACAAGTAGTTCTATGATGTAACTACTCTTAAACAAGTAGAGTTCTTCCAATGTAGGAGACATCGGAAAATAAAATTTTTAAATCAGTGTGTGTGGGAGACATATGAAACTTTTAAATTCTGCTCTTTGTGCTTATCACAGAATCACAAAATTGTTTGCATTAAAGGATCCTTGTTCCACCCCCTGTGCCATGGGCAGGGGGGGAACTTCCCCTATCCCAGTGGAACTTCCACTGTCGCAGGGTGCTCCAAGCCCTGTCCAGCCTGGCCTTGGACACACCCAGGGATCCAGGGGCAGCCACAGCTGCTCTGGGCACCCTGTGTCACCCTCACAGCCAGGAATTCCTTCCCAATATCCCATCTGTCCCTGCCCTCTGGCCGTGTAAACTCATTCCTCCTGCCCTCCCACCCAAGACTTAGCCAAAATCCTCCCACTCTCCTGGAGCCATTTTAGGCACTCAGAGGAGCTCTAAGTCCTCCTCAGAGCCTTCACCAGGATGAACAGCCCCAGCTCTGTCAGTGGTTTCGCATTTTGTGGCATCAAAACTTCCTAAACCTGCAGGTGCAAAGCCTGATCCTATACAGGGGAGCCCAAGGCACAGCACTGGCTCAGCTGAGCTGCAGCCACAGCTACAAAAACCTCCTCAAGACCAGGCAGTGACTCACTCCTAGGGCAGATGCTGGACAGGCCCCCAGACTGGGGTTAGATGAGGTCAGGTTTTGTCTGGAATATTCCTGGAGCAGGCACAGAGGGCCATGGAGATGCCCTGGGGTTTGGAGTTCCTCTGCTTTGGGGCCAGGCTGGGAGAGCTGGAGGTGCTCATCTGGAGAAGAGAAAGCTCTGGGGAGATATTTTTGTGGCCTCCCAGTACTTAAAGATCTCTTTTAGAAAAACGTGGACAAACTTCTTATCAGGGCCCATTGTGATGGGAAAAGGGCTGATGGTTTCAAACTAAAAGTGGATCAGTTCTGACCAGATAAATAGAAGAAATTCTTCATGGGTAGAGTGTGAGGCACTGGCTCACTGCCCAGAGATATGGTAGATGCCCCATTCCTGGAAAAAGTCAAATTCCAGTTGGGCAGGTCTCTGAGCCACTTGGGGTAGTGGGAGATGTCCCTGCTCATTGCAGGGGGTTGGAGTGGTGACATTCAGGTGTCCCACACAACCCAAACCATCCTCTGGCTCTGTGGTTCACCAAACTGCATGTAAAGGGGTATTTTAATGTCTGAACTGAGATCTCGCACCCAGGACCTTGAGTGCCCCAGAGAGGCAAATCTGCAGAGGCTGCTTTCACCCTGATGTCAAAATATGCACTCGAGCAAGAGAACACAATTTATGTCCAGTGTAAATCAGCAGGTTTCCTCTCACTGGTGCTATTCCAGCCTGCTGTTGCTGAGCAACAGGGACATTTTGGCAGTACCCTAAAGAAATCATACACACCGAACTGGAAAACAACAAAAGATGAAGGCTATGTCCCAGCCATTTAGAGAGATTCTGCACATCATTCGGAATTAATTCTACATTTTACACTATCCAGTGAATTTATTCTTCCCATCACCTCCCAGAAAATAACAGCTATTTGGAAATTTGACAAGTAAGTCAGTCAGAGCATGCACATTATCCTTTTTCCCATTATTGCTCAAAACACTGTCTTTGCTAACAGAACTAATTTATCTTATTACTGAAAC